>JAMAGU010000013.1:0-110697 GCA_023626375.1 Talaromyces sp. PF30-5 | reverse complement strand
ATTTATTCCTCCACGGGTGTTTCCATAAAAATTTATAATTCCACCCCCCCCCCCCCCCCCCCCTTTTTTTTTCTTTTCCGGACTCCATATGTGGCCACGAGAGGCAAAACAGGAAAAATTAATCCTTCTTCCCAAGAATTCCCCAAAATCTCGAAAGAAAAAAAGACCACCAAATGATCCTAGGGCTCCGATCCAGGTACAGCTTAGTCGCCCCGTGCGGTGGCTAACCATCTTAGAGGGCGATCCGCTGTCACATCCTCGCAACACCACTCGGCAAGTCTCCATTCGCCTAAACCGATACGGTGGCTGCTCAATTGGTGTAGAAATCATGCGTCTGCAGCTGCCACGCTCTAAAAGAACAGCGCATCTTTTCTCCCCCGCCTTTATGTCCCCCCTTGCGCGACTCAACCCAACTCCATCGAGCGAGGAAGAGTCATCTGAGAGAGGGAGGGTATAGGCCTGGAGGGTACAACAGACCAGGTCAGTCATCTTGTTCAGCCCAGTATAGGATTGACCAACCACGAGGGAGGGAAAAAAAAAAAAGAATCAGAGGCAAAAACCCATGCTTTCTTTCCAGATGTAAAGGACCATATACCCCGGGCTTGTTCTCGGGGGCAATATAGCTGCACTCTGGTGGTACAGCTGCATCTGGACCAATCATGCGTAGACTCCCCGAACAATTCCCGAGTGACTGAGCGATCATCTGTTGTGGCCGCCCGAGTTCCCGGCTAATTTGCTCTGGGATTTTCAGGGGGCTCTTTGCCTGCCTGATTTATGGGGAGAATTGATCATGTTGGGGGTGTTTATTTGGGGGCTATAAATGTGATGTTATTGGGGGGGAATGGATTGAAGTCCGGTCGGCTAGCATAGAATCTCAGAGAACACCACGACAAGAAACATCATGCAGTGTCGATTAGATCGACGATTAGCGAGAACCCCGAAATCAAAAATAAATCAATTAAATTGAAAAATAGAAAAATTCCCTGAAAAGAAAAAAAGAAAAAGAAAAAAAACCACCATAATTGGCTCAGAATTAATAATAATCATCAAAAAACAGCAGAAAGAACCACCACAAATCAACCCCCAATTTAGGGTTGCGACAGAGGCACTTCCCTCCCCGCTCAGGTTAAGCCTGCTCTGGCCGTCCTCTGCTTTCTCTCCCAGCCTCTCCTTCTTTCCTTTCCCACCACCCTCCTCCCATCACCACCCCCCTTGTACAACAGCTCTTGTATTGTTCCTTTGGGGTGCTTGTTCTTCCCCCCAGCTTGTTTTTGGTTAGCTTTGTGAACACACTCGTTTGTTCAGGATCTGGTGTATTCGCTAAGTGGTGGGTTAGCGGTAAGTGCTCCATCCCACTCTGCGACTCCCTGCGGCTGATCTCCGCATTTCCAGGTACAACAATCCACTGTTGATTTTTTTTTTCTTGTGTTCGACCACGCCCCCTATAGATGAATCACCTTCTCAGAAAGACCACTGGACCTTGACCATTTCAACTATCTCCACTTCTCGAGGCGTTCATTGTGTGAGTCGAGTCCTTTTTCCCTTTTCCCGCCGCAGATCTTCTCCGACCAAACCCCTCCGGGCCCCTCTCGACCTTCCCCTTACTTAGGGACAAGCCACCGTCCAGCCCACACGCATCACACCGCTAGCCCGCAAAAGCCTATCAAATCTGTCAAGACTCGCCACAGTCTCTTCGTCGCCGGCCACCGGAATCCCTCGTGAGCTTGGACGTGTGGGGGCTGGGTGGTTGCTGTCAACTCCATGTCTTAAAAAAGCGCTCGCATGCAGCCTTGCGGTTCAGGCCTTTGAAGAACTTTAGGCTGACTGTAGATATTGTCGGAATTGCAGTGGAACACTTGAAGCTGCTCAGCCCATCATGGCTTTCAAACACGGGCTCAGCGAACGCCTCGACGAGCTGCGATTCCCATCTCCGCGCTCGCCCCCGTCAGACTCGACTTTCCCTGGATATAGCTCCTTGTCACCCGGGCATTCGAATTTCGTGTCTGGCTTTTCAAGACCCGCCAGCGATGTTCGCGCCAATCTACAGCGGAGATTCACAACGGACTCGAGCAAATTCTCCTCGTGGAACAACCTCAATCAGGCCCCTACCCAGGGTCCTGATCAAATGGACCTGTTGTCATCGGTAAGCATAATATTTCGTTCATGCATTCGTTCAAAAATCCCCTGCTGGTTGAGGAGGAAGGACGTCCAAAGTTGCACCTCGCGGTAATCCCGGTGCACAAGGGTATATGGCAAAGGCAAAAGGGCACAAGGGGATAGAGGGAAACCTCTGTTTGTTCCCGATGTGAAGTCCCAGCCAGTTGGGCATGTTCAACTGTTCTCTCAGATCTGAAATACTTCCTCTGGTCATCTTGTTTCCCAAGACACGTGCCGACTTATTGGCTCTCTTGACCTGTACCTGATCTTCCTTCTTCATCTCTCCATTCACCCGCCTGCTTCCCAACCTACCACCCTCTGTGCAAACTGCCTAGGTTGCCGTGTGGTATTCATTCACGCGAATGCGGATCAAGAAGTGAATGTCCCAAAAGAAGTCAATACAATCTGCTGCCTACCGTTCACAGGACTTGAGCCTGGTTTGAGTTGAGCTGTCGACTATTTAAAAGGCTCTGTTCAACTTTGATTGACTTAGCTTTCTTCACATACCTCGTCCTCCACCAAGCTCCTCATCTGCCCCTCCACATCCTACCACCTCACTTTTTTCTACTCACAAGCTTTCCACTTCAATCCAATTTTTTCGCCACTTTCACTTCCTTGAAACGCGCCAAAACCGCATCTGAACCGCGTTTCAAGACGCGACTGAAACTTGCTCATCTTCCCTTCCCTTCTCTTCTCGTCCTTTCATCCTCACCCTCATCATTCACGTCATCTTTTTTTCATTCTACCCAGGATTACTCTGACAAACCCTCAGTTCGAAAAGAAGCGCCAGCATATCGAATACATGCGCGAACAGAAAAGACGCTTCGAAGAGGATATGAAAATGCTGGATATGCAGCACGAAAAAGAAAAGATCGAGATGGATCAACTTGCTCGCGACCTTGCCAAAGCTGGTCTTTCTGGTCCCGCCAGCGAGCCTACAACCCCTCCAGAGTACCGCGAGCCGGCGACTGTGTCCAGCGCTGTGTCTCGCCCCGGACGCTTCTCCACCTCAAGTGTCACATCTTCTCCCGGCTTTTTTAACGTCTTCGCTCCATCGTCTACCCTGACGTCTCCCCAAGCGCCTTCCCAGCCAAGCCGCATGCACGCACAATCTGTTGATCGGTTTTCGGGTCATTCTCTTCCTGGTTCGCGACGAAACTCAGAGAAAGAAGAATTCCTGATGGACCCGTCTACTCAAAATTCGACCATTCGGCCCAGCCAGCCGTGAGTACTTTTCTTTCAGTTCCATTTTGTTGTCGTCATTTTTGCGCTTTTTTGAAGTCGTGGAAAATTGGCCGCGGCTGCCTTGCACGTGTTTGACTCTATTTTTTGGCATAATGACTGACTTAAATTTTATTAGGCTCCACCGGTATTCGCTGCCTTCCTCTAACTACAATGGTCATTATCGGCCTAATATCTCAGGCTACAATGCCGGAGCAGGGCTTGATTCGTTCGCTGCAGCAAAAAGCATCTTCCACGACGACGAGAAGCCAATCCTGAAGGACGAAGATCGCTTGTCTACTCCTGATATTAAAAGCTATATCAGAATGACAGAGCCGGATGACAAGTTCCCAACTCTTCGCCGGGGTGGATCCAACATTGTGAGTTCAAGCTGAAACTTGAGTGCTTTGAGTGGTCTCTTCTAATCTGAATCAATTTTAGCTGTCCGCCAACCCTGATGCTCTTGATCTGGCAAATTCGCGCACTCCCGGCCCCGAGAACTACCGATCTCATGATCGCTATAGTTCCTCGCATCAAAGCATGCCTATGAACCTTACGGGCATGATGCGCATGGACCAGCTGGGAAGTCAGACGGATGAGCGCAGCTCTTCCCACCCACATCACCACGCTCGCCGTTCCTTGGAGAGTGGCTTCATTTTCCAGCAAGGACGTTCTGCCGAATCTATGACTCCAGTGCCTGCAAGCAGCCGCCCAACTTCTCTGCAATCTTCTTATTCGACCAACGATCTGCCCACAGTCAAGGGTTCGGACTTTGAGGCTGCCATAACCCCACCGAAAACTCATGTTAACAGCTTTCATCAACACAATACAAGCATGGGACGTATTCCAGCTGGCGCCGCTAACTCCCACCAGAGCCGAGCTTCTCCAGAATCAGACCATAGGAACGGCCAGGCCTCTCAAACTATGCTTCAGGCGAATGCTACTCCCTTTGGGCCACAGCTGGCATCGCAAACTTCCAACGGTGGCTCCGCTTCACAGCCTGGTGTGCCATTCCCCATGTACAATTATGGTGGAATTTCGTCATACAACCAGCCCGGCCAGGCTAACGGTCAAATCTCAGGCTTCCCCTCTGCAACCAACGCTTATGGCGCCTACACTGGTTATCCAAACAATGGATACCGCGCCAACGAGCCTCCTACCCGGGTTCATGGCCAGCGCCGTGGCACTGATAGTGACGCGTCTCAGATCAACCGCTTTACAAACTATCCTCTTGAGCATTACAAAGGGGAATTGTACAATCTGTGTAAGGACCAGCACGGTTGTCGTTTCTTGCAGCGAAAACTAGAGGAGCGCAACCCCGAGCATGTCCAGCTGATTTTCAGCGAGACTTACATGCATGTGATTGAGCTGATGACCGATCCCTTTGGCAATTATCTTTGCCAGAAATTGCTTGAGTATTCGAATGATGAGCAACGTACTGCTTTGGTCAACAATGCTGCGCCGCGTCTCGTAAAAATCGCCTTCAACCAACATGGGACTCGTGCCCTTCAGAAAATGATTGAGTTTATCTCCACTCGGGAGCAAACTCAGACCGTCATTAATGCTCTGAAGTATCATGTTGTTGATCTGGTGCAGGATTTGAATGGCAACCATGTCATTCAGAAGTGCCTCAATCGTCTGAGTTCCGAGGATGCAGAATTCATTTATGAGGCAGTCGGTGAGAACTGTGTCACAGTTGGCACTCACCGTCATGGATGTTGCGTTCTGCAGCGCTGTATCGATCATGCCTCGGGTCCTCAGAAGGCACGTCTTATTGCTCAGATCACCAGGAATTCTTACGCGCTTGTCCAAGATCCTTTCGGCAATTATGTTGTGCAGTACATTCTTGATCTTATTGACCCGAAATTCACTAACCCTCTGTGTCGTACTTTCGCTGGTAATATTCCGGCCCTGTCGAAGCAAAAGTTCAGCTCTAATGTGATTGAAAAATGTTTGCGCAATGCTGATCCTGTTGCTCGGCGTGAGATGATTTGTGAAATGCTCAGTGGCAACGAGCTTGAAAAGATGCTCCGAGATTCGTATGCCAATTATGTTGTCCAAACCGCTCTGGATTATTCTCAGGGGGATCTGCGTGGTCGCGTTATCGAAGCCATTCGCCCCGTTCTTCCTTCCATTCGCCAGACTCCTCACGGTCGTCGTATCGCTGGCAAACTTCTGGCGCTTGAGGGTAATCCTCGTCCTTCATACAACATGACCAATCCGATTCAGATGCCCCATGTGGAAAAGGATCTCATGATCAGCCCTGCATCCAATGGATTCACCGGACAAAACTTTCCTCCGACTCCTGCAACCAGTTCTACTGCGAATACCCCTCCGAGTGGTGCTGAATCCTCTATGCTCGGAACACCCATTTCGCCAGCAGTGAACCCCATTCCTACTCCTGGCCAGGCATACAAAAACACCTATTTCTAAACGGGGACTGGATGGCCTCTCTGTGCATACCCGTCCACATTTTTCCCGTCTGTACCCATATCGATATGACGCTACGAAATTTCTCATTTCATGATTCACGCAAACACCCTAAAGATTGTTATCCAGACCGGAACCCGGCTTGCAAATACCTTGATTGTGGATGTTGCATCCATCTTCATATCGCTTGGTTCGCCAGTCTGTTCGACACAATCTTATTCTCTGCTCCCTGCATGAAGCAATGCGTCATGACCATTTTCATCCTCTGACAAGACACGCGTATTGCATATTGCTTCATTTTCCAGCAGTCAGCATTTTCATCCATTTTCATTCATTTCATCCATTCTCATCCATTTTCATTTCCCCGGTTTCCCAGTCTTAAAGTTTTTGCAATTTCTTGCATTTTTTTTATTTTGATCTCCTTTTTATTTCCCATCATTTCTCACATTTTATGCGTTTCCCTCCCTCCGGCCATCGGCTACGGCTACATGCCTTACCCATGCCTGCACCTTTGTACCCTTTCCCCCATCTTCCTAGGCTCTCGAAGTTTTGATCGTGCCAAATATAGTCGTTTTTTATTCCGACTTAGACAACTTGCGTTCGTCGTCGGAAAAGAACTTCTTGACCAATCCTTCGAAGAGTGATTTATCTTCTGCCATTGTCTTTACACACCATTTTGACACCGTTTCCCCTTTTCTCTTCTACACTCATTTTGTTCATTGTATTTCGTTTTTCATGGCCTTTCACATTCATTTTTCAGGTCTCAATTTGATTTTATTTCCCCAACATTTCTTACTTTTCTTTCCAATCTCCAACGTATGAATGATGTATAAGCATCTTGGACAATCCATGGAGAACGAACAAGTGAGCCACGAAGCCTGTTTAAGGGACCCACGCTTAAGTGCTCGATCGTCTTCATTTCTGGATAGTTTTTATATCAATTTTTTGGTGGGTTCCAAGGTTGCTAGAGCGCTGCTAAAACTTTGGCTGGGCCCGGCTAGTAGTTGGGGCCAGTAGGACATGTGCAAGCTATCTATTCTTAACGATGGATATACTATCTCCTCTGCCTTTGACATCTGGACGCATTCCATCTTCTTTGCGCCTCACATACGTTCTTCATGGTTGTATTTTAGTCTCAAAATGCGAATTTAACTTCCAAAATCTTCGATTTTTAATCAGAGTAAAAATGTTTTAGACGAATGAAGATTCAAGAAAACTTGTACATATATGTACGACCAAAGACCAACAACCTTGGAAAGGACTTTTAATAAAAGAAAATTCCATCGGCCACTATTCCCATGGTAGATTGGCTTTATGTTCTAGATGTCTGCATGTCGCCAAGTCCTGCAAGCAAAGTGCATCCTTGTTAGTACTCATAGTATTAGTTCCAGACGAGACTCGGCGCGACGCGAAGACACGTGACCAGATAAGTAATTGAGCCGCAGCGCCAGGGACCGCCCAAAAGTCCGCACCCCTGGGTCCCTCCAGCGAACCACTATATTGTGCGGGTACAACCTGGAAAATCCAGTGATTCATGCTACCTGCCGACGTTGCTCGCTCTTTGAGCGCACAATGGCCTTGTCGCGATGTTCAAGCACGACAGCTTGCCAGCTTACTCCATGTAAGTTCGTCTCCGCGGCGTCCAGGCGTCTAGCCGCATGCCCTTCAAGCCGAATTGAACTCAGCGCCTAGGGACGAATACTAATTATTCTGCTTCTTATACAGCCTCAACTCCCTAGTCCGTCAACACTGGTCGTCCATGGCGTGTCGGCTACTTGTAAATCCACAATTGTTTGTGGGGTTCTCTCAACGCTCAAGGCACCGCATGCCGTCGTCCGAAGCTCAGAATGCATTACGGGTCGACATCTTCTGACTAAGATCCTCTGGAATACACTTGAGGCGTTTGGTCAACAGGCAGAATGGGAGAGGTTTGGAAAGGGACGCTGTGAACATGTCAGTACTCTGGCAGTGCTTCTAGATGAATGTCTGGCAGCAAGACCAGCAGATAAGCAAGGGAAATTCATGCTGGTATTGGACGAAATTGATAGGCAAAGGGAGGCGTCGCCAACACTTCTATCAGCGCTCGCTCGACTCGGAGAAATTGTGAGTTCATGATAAGCCTATTCGGCATCAATCCAACCTATTCTAGAACTCTTACTGACTGGCATATCCTAAGATTCCTTCCCTTTCTGTTGTTCTAATCCTCAGCTCGACCCCGCGACCTCTGTTCCTCCAGAATGCTGCGGTACCCCATATCAGTTTCCCGCCCTATAACCGGAAAGAGGCTATTGATATCTTGTTGGCTTCACCTATGCCTGCGATCGAGGGCATGCCCGAGGACACCACTTCGCGGATATACCCACACTTTGTCGCTACCATCTATGACACATTAATCGGACCAACTGCAGGCTCGATTCTATCTTTTCGATCCATTTGTGACAGGTTATGGCCGCGATTCATAGCTCCTATTCTACAGGGCGAAGCACCGCCCGGCGGTAGTACGGAGTGGGACTTCACACGTCTCCTCGTTAAAAACCGGCCACTTTTCAGACACCAGGGTGAATCAGCCCTCGTGCATAGAATCGTGCCTGATGAATCAATCGCCGCTCCAAACCCTCGCAAGCTATTAGCACCCACTGCTCCGCCCTCGGTGCTACCATCCCTGCCATATTTCTCCACCTTGATTCTGACCTCCGCATACGTTGCATCTCATACTCCCCAACGATTGGATACAATCTTCTTTTCGAAATTCTCTTCTTCTTCCCTATCTGCGCGTAACAAGCGTGCTCATCACCGTCGCCGACTCAAGGTCCTTTCCCAAGCCCAGGCAGAAGAAAGACAACAAGCCGTCAATGGCGACCCCTCAACCCCAAATAAAAAAGGAAAGCGAACGAAAACTCGCATCACAAAATCAACCCTTTCCTCTGCCTTCGCTACTTCATCCGCTACAACATCTGCAATTGGAGGTGCATCTGGCATTACGGGACCGTCTACTATTCTTACCGCCCGTCCATTCCCATTAGAACGTCTCTTGGCCATCTATCACGCCATTGATCCCAATCCACCCGAGAACCCGATCCGAACTGGTGCTGTTGCTGACCAGATTTACGCTGAACTCGCGACGCTCCGCCGTTTGCGTCTTGTTGTCCCAGCTTCGGGTCATAATGGCGGACTTGGTAGTGGCGGTACCGGAAATACAAGTGCAGACGCAGGAGAAAAGTGGTGTGTCAATGTCTCGGGCGATTGGATCGGTGAATTGGCCAAGGGTATCGGTGTTGAAGTTGGCGAGTGGCTAGCTGGTGGTTTGGACTAGAGAAGCCCTTGTTCTATATTGCAATGTGTGGAGTATTTGGTTTTTCTCTTATTTTTCTGCATTTGGTGTTATATATTTTACTGGTTGCATGGTGTCTCGACTGGGATGCAAATCAATATACCCGTTTTTCGTTCTTGAGTTTTCTCACATGTTGAACTTCATAATTTATGCTAGTGGCGTATTGCAGTGACTACCGTACTGACAAGATGAAAAAGCATGTTTTAACCAACGCAAAAGTGGTATCTCGTATAAATCATAACAAAACGCCAAGTTAAAGATGTAGATCTACCACGCCCATTCATCTACAGTAGCCCTTGAACTAACCATCAAGCTCGGAGCCCGAGGTTTCTCCGTATCCATTCCTTCGCTTGAGTCAAAGCGCACACAGGAAATGGGTTCTGCATAATGTGACTCTGCAAGGGGCGAAGGTACCTGACTGCCATTCTGCAGGGAGAAGAGTTGGACTTTGCCAGGATCGGAGGCTATTGTAATACATATTAGTGAGTCCAACATTCCTAGTCTCCCACTAGCTAAGGAGGAAATGACTTACCACTTGCGAGAAGACCAAGCTCCCCACTAACATCAAAGTTGGAATTTGTATTAGGTACGTATCCTGGGAATGTCATGTACGGTCGAGTTGAAATATGCGATGAGGAAAGTGGCCTTGGTTTGCGCTGGATGCCATTCGGTGCATATCGGATATCATACATTTGCATCTGCATACATTGTGGTCAATTATGTGTCACTGGGAATAAGATCGAAATTATACAAGAAATGAATCGCTTACCGAAGTGTGTCCAGATACCACAAGGCGGTGTTCATCGATCTTACGTATATTTGCCACGGGATATTGGTGCTGCAATCGTGCCGCACTGCCTCCACTGCGAGTATCATGTAAGAAGACAGTCGAGTTTCGTAGTCCTGATGCTATTAAGTTCGATGAAAGCCATTCGACGGCATTGACATGTGCGTGTGCGGAATTGGTCTTTCGATGGAATGCCTGGTTTCCCTCTGTGGGGAATGGCTTCTCGGATAATGTCCAGTGACTGCCGAAGCCCTCTAGAGTATGGAGACCTTCAGAGGTTCCGATGGCAAATAGTGCCTTGTCCCCTGTTGGACAAGCGGCGGAACACCAAAGTGAGGGTGTGGTGCGGATGCGGATTGGATGTGTGACTAGTCATGCAGACATTAGAATTGGGGTTTATGTTGGGGAGTTTAGTCTGGTAGAACGGACAGAATGCGGGCCATCTGTAATCGCCTGTTTCATCGGGGGTGGGCAGAAGACGTGGTGCAAGAAATGAATCTCCGTCTACACCGCTGTCCATTGTTGCCCTGGGGGGTTATTGTTAGTGTGGAGTTTATACGGGAGTGGGCCGGACGGACTTACAGAAGATATCCTGTGTGGCTGAGAGAAATTGACGACAGCTTGATCGAGATGTGTCAGTATTTCGGTGCGATTCCATAGGAATGAGATGACAAACCCTGTATTGCTCTTTGAATAGGACGCGCTCCATAGTGCGGTTGTATGTCCATCGCCCTTTCTCGATATCGGGAAAACAAACTCTATAAAGCTGTTAGCATTCGGCGTGTATTTGACATTAAATACAAGAGACCCACGAGACTGATGACTGGAGACCGTGATTTCCACCTGTTCGATTTGGTCAATCTGTGCGCTGGGGCAGTTTGTACGGACGGAAGAGAGAAAAGCTTACTAGCAACCAGGATGCCAGACTGAGGGTGTCGCAACACATCCTGAATTGTGAACTCCCTTGGCCATGGTCTAAACATATGCAGTCTTTCACGTTGCATTTGGCTCGCGTAGATATGGGCTTGCTGGTCCTGTCTGGCACTAGCAGAAGGGAGGCTGGACCCGATTTCCCGATCACCGCCGACTAGAGGGTGATGATAGAAACTCGGCTTGCGAACCCTCTCTCTGGCAATGCGCTGAGCTAGTTGTCGATGATTTTCTTGTTTCTGGAAACGTATTCGTTAGTAAAGATCGAATTTTGGCATTGGGGATTTTGAAGCTAACCTCATGCTCAGTTCGCTTTCTCTTGACCGTGTCTTTAGAATATGTGGCTCCTGCAGGTGCAACATGATTTGCCTGGATCTTGAAATATTTCTTCTTTTCCGGATCTGTCGAAATGGTTAGTTTCTCAGCCAAGCGTGCAGTGTATCGTTATGTCTTCTTATGGGTGTGGTTTGGCTTACCAAAGTAAAACCCCGGGATTTCTGGATTCATGCCTGTCGACACTGTGGATCCTTCTCAATGAGAAGGGTGGAGGCTTCAAACCAGGGTATTGATTTTGAGGGGTTGCAGGTGATGCGAAACTTCGAAACACTGAGGTTCAAATTGGGGTGGGCGTTATCAAAATTGATATTGAAGAAACTGGCTTCGGGATACTGGCGGTCTTGTGCTGAGGCGATGCCTGGCTTGAAATCTCCCACAGAAGACTATATCATATTATTTTTACAAAATGCAGTTCACAACAAGAGTTTAACCAATCCAAAGAGATCAAAGCAGCAATGCTGGATCTATGCCTGCAGAAAGTTGATTCCCTCAATTCCAATGCGACGGCACTGATATCGCTCTGATGACATAATACTGATGCCTGAGGCCAGATATATGTTTGATGGCTGATCCTCGTCGCCCCAAATCCCTTCTCATTCCAAATTGTGGTGGAAGAAAAGAATACTTCGTCAATTCAGATCAGATATTCATGAGCAAAATAGAAATGTCAGGAGGAGATCAAATATAGCATAATACAACGTGATTGCCACGATGCGGGTAGCTTGAACTAAGAGGAGATCCACATGTTGCCAAAGCTGCAATCTATCATCTTGAGAATGAAGTCGGCAGGCCATTGCAAGTTGATATATTGGGATGATATTTAGTTTTTTTTTAGCCCTCTTCAATATTCGTAATTTCTTTCTTATAAAATTATACGTGTGTGCCAAGCTGCATTATAGAAAGCCCGTGAACAAACCGGGGGAAACAGACATGAGTAGAATCAACGGAGTCAATCCCAGGGAAACATGCCGGGGGACAATTGGAGATTATCAAGTTGATCAAACCTTACAGAAAAGATTGAAGGAGATGTCTGAGCCTGATGGATGGCTTGGTAGTTGCCTTCGATCCCATAGTGCTTTCTATAGTTGCCAGCAATCTCCACCTTCCCTATCATTAGTGTGCTGCTATGGCTCCCAACCTTTCTCTCCCGCAAATATCTTCCCATTCTCACATCAATCATTCTTCCGTGAATAAATCTCATATTGTGAATTTTTTTACCCCAAAGCCTCTCTCGAAATTCCCTGCTAGAATTTGTCTTCTTTGTGATCATAAATTCCTGCTCCTCTCGCCAACATGTCCCGTGCTGTGGACGGAGCGGCTCTGGCTCTCAACAACCATACCGTCGCTGACGACTGCGGATTGGAGTTCAAAGAACTATCTATTATCACACGACAGGAAATGGAAGAGAATATTGATACTTTGATACATGAATTGGAGGCGGAGGACGGCAAAGACCCAGACCCAGAGGTGCTCACCATCGGCCCTGGGACAGACAGACCTGTCAACCCAAGTCTACTTGAAACCGACATCAGAACCGGTCTCAGTGATGTTGAAGTCGAATTTGGGAGAAGAAAATACGGCTGGAACTGTTTCAGAGAAGAACGGAAAAGCAACATTCTAAAATTTCTGTTTCTCTTTATCGGGCCTGTACAGATTGTAATGGAGGCAAGTGCCCTATTCCCACTGACATATCTAACTCACATGATACTCATGAGTATTCCCATAGACTGCTGTCGTACTGGCTGCTGGTTTACGGGACTGGATCGATTTCGGTGTCATCTGTGGTCTCTTGCTGCTTAACGCCGTTGTGAGCTTCGTTCAAGAATACCACGCGGATAATATTGTCGATAGCCTGAAAAGAACGCTTGCGCTCAAAGCCACCGTTATTCGAAATAGCAAAATAAATGAGATTCCGGTCAAGGATGTGGTGCCCGGCGATGTTGTTTTCCTCGAAGATGTGGGTTCTGATCAGAGAAAAGAATTTCTAAGATGTTATACTTACCTGCGCTTAGGGCACAATTATCCCAGCTGATGGAGTTCTGGTCTCAGACAATTCATACTTGCAGGTTGATCAATCTGCTATAACAGGCGAGTCCCTAGCTGTGGACAAGCATACGGGGGACTCGTGTTTTGCATCGTCCACCATTAAACGTGGGTCGGCATTGATGATCGCCACTTATATTGGCGATAGTACCTCTGTCGGAAGCACGTGCGATCTTGTGAACAAGGCGGCCAATGTCAAAGGGCATTTTACTGTCGTGCTAGACGGAATATCCACGAAACTTCTATCGCTTGTGACCGTGTGCCTGCTTATAGTATGGACGGCCTCATACTATAGATCGAATGTCATCAGAATAATTCTGGAATTCACTTTGGCAATAGCAGTTGTCGGAGTACCGGTCGGCCTTCCTGCAGTTGTGACTACTACTATGGCAGTAGGTGCAGCTCAGCTGGCTAAAAAATCTTGCATTGTTCGGAAGCTCTCCGCCATAGAATCATTAGCAGGCGCAGAAATTCTATGCTCTGACAAAACAGGCACTCTTACTAGGAACAAATTAGCCTTGGGTGAACCTTTCACTCTTGCTGGTGTTGATAAAGAGGAGCTCATGCTCACTGCCTGTTTGGCTGCTAGTCGGAAAAGGAAGGGGATGGATCCTATCGACCGTGTTTTTGTAAAGGCCCTGATACATTACCCTGGAGCAAAAGCTCAGATCGGGGAGTACATAATGAGCCGCTTCTATCCATTTGATCCTGTCTCGAAAAGGGTCACAGCTGTCGTGAAGAGCTCTTCTGGCGAGGAAATTGTCTGTATGAAAGGTGCCCCCGACGCAATTTTGAAATCAGTTGAGGCTGAAGACCAGGTGCCAGAGGACATTCGAAAGGCTTATGAGGAGAAAGTCACAGAATTTGCTAACCGTGGATTCCGATCTCTTGGGATTGCTCGTAAAGTCGGATCTAGTCCCTGGAAAATTCTCGGAATTATGCCTTGTTCTGATCCACCGCGCCACGACACTAAAAAGACCATTGCGGACGCACAGAAATTGGGGCTTCGTATCAAGATGCTGACGGGGGATTCTGTCGGCATAGCCCGTGAGACAGCTCGCCAGCTTGGACTTGGTACCAATATTTATAATGCTGAGCGTCTTGGTGTCACAGGAGCTGGCGATATGCCTGGATCTGAGATAAATGACTTCGTGGAAGCTGCTGATGGATTCGCTCAGGTATACCCTGACCACAAATACAAGGTTGTGGAGATTCTGCAAGGCCGTGGGTACCTGGTGGCAATGACTGGAGATGGGGTAAACGATGCACCATCGTTGAAAAAGGCAGATACTGGTATTGCAGTCGAGGGAGCATCGGATGCCGCTCGAACTGCTTCTGACATTGTGTTCCTCGCCCCCGGTCTTTCTGCCATCATTGACGCGATAAAGTGTTCGCGACGAATCTTTCACAGGATGTACTCGTACGTGATTTATCGCATTGCCCTTTCTCTTCACCTGATGCTCTTTTTTGGGCTCTGGATGGTCATTTTGAATGAAGTTCTTGACTTGCGTCTTGTTGTGCTGTTGGCTATATTCGCTGATGTCGCGACTCTTGCCATCGCCTATGACAAAGCTCCTTACTCCGAGTCTCCAGTCAAATGGAATCAACCTAAGCTTTGGGGTATCGCCATTATTCTGGGAATGGTGCTGGCTGGTGGGTCTTGGATCGCACTGGGAACAATGCTCTTGCGAGGTGACCAGGCTGGTATCGTCCAGAACTACGGCGCCCGTGATCCAGTCATCTTTCTCGAAATATCCCTGACACAAAACTGGCTGATTTTTATTACGCGTTTAAATGTTTCCGCTGGCACTGAAGATAATCGTCGCTGGTACAGGTCCCTACCTTCCTTTCAGCTTATTTTAGCAGTAATGGCGGTCGATATCACAGCCACTGCAATGTGCATGGTGGGCGCATTTGTACATCAAAATACATCCGCCGTCGCCGCTGTTCGAGTTTGGGTCTTCTCTTTCGGCGTCGAGATTATATGCGCAATACTGTATATAGGTTTACAGCAGTCTAGCAAGTTTGATGACCTCATGCACGGTCGAAGCCTACGCCATCACAACCGTGAAAGGGCTTGGGAAGATTTTGGTAAGCCTGTTTGCTCCCTGCCTCTCAAGATGAAAGCCATGGACTAATGGAAATCGAAGGGCTTTACCTTCAACGGGTATCTTCTCAGCATGAAAAGACTACTTGATATGTTTGAGCTGTGGCCTGTGGATAATTTAAACCCCTTGGATCAAGATGGAGTCCCTCGCGCGAATTGGAAATGCCATAGATGCCACAAAAGAACCGAACCGAAAGCTTCCCACTCCTCTATCTCTCCAATTATCTGACAGCCTACCTGGATGTTGACAATTGGGGCTCTCTCTTTCCTTTTTTTTCTGAATTCTGCCATGTGCAGTCATTCTTATTTGCCTGTTACATTTGCTCAAAAGTTGCGCCCGCGTCTCCATGTCTTATCAAAAGCAGGTTACAGGTCATAGGGAGGGCTCTGCTATCAAAAGCCGCAAAAGACTTCCCAGCACTTTTCATTTGATGTGACAAACAACTGAGCTCTATTGCATAAATATTATCAAGTCGCTTCAATTATCATAAAGCACATGTGATTAATGGCGTCTCGAATAAATGGGCCCTCGAGGTCATTCCACTGCAACCGCCCCCGACATAGGTGTAGTCTCAAGCCAAAATGGTACGGAGAATCTCCAATGCGAGGGTCACGAGTCCGAGGCCAAAAATTTATGTAAGCTTGAGCCCTACATTTCTCATTAATTTATCGCTCCTATTGTAGATGTCGGGCCTGATATGGACCCATCGAAGAAAGGTCCTTGACTGCCTTCAGAGTTTGTTTCCTGAAAAGACCTTTCTCGCCCATGAATCTTAAGAACTCTTTGATAGAACCATGCTAATTTGTCGTTGTAAATATGACCTGCAAATTCCTAATAGCTTGAAGTCAAAATATTAAAAAAATACAGAAAAAATCCTCACACGCACGTGCGAGACTCCCTTAAGTGCTAAAAAGATAACCACGCCTGCGGTGGCTTTGACGGCCCGGAATTATTTGAAGAGCCGCCCCGTAAAATCTCGAATTCTTGTATTTCATCAAGGTATTTTTGTTATCGCTTGTACATCCTCCAAAACACCATGCTTCCGTGAATCTGTGCAGCAGAAAAGGCGACATGCAAAAGGGGGGTGACAACTTTGAATGCGATCTGCCACCTAGGCCAAAGACTTCCAAATAGCCACATCGTTACAATGGTCTCGCAAATTGTTGCGCTGGCAGTTGTAATGCATGATGTAAAGAAAAGACGACTTAAGAATGAATGGCGTTCCGGATATATGCGATAGAGAATGATGGCAATACCTATGTGGAAAGAACTCCGAGATGATGTCAAAGGCACCTGGAGAAGAAGACAAGTTAGGTAGAAATTCAAAACTTTGTGGAATAGTAGGAAGAATTACCCCAGACAGTACAAAGGATGAATTCAATAACCGCGTCCGGCTCATGTACTAAGCGAAGACTAATTGCAATGGCAGACTGGCCAATGAGAATAATGCCAGTGTGATGCAGAACGGCGACAGTTGATAGCTTCACGCGGTAAAGTAGCTCGAAGATGTACATCCTTATCAACATTTGAGCCACCAAAATAAGCATATCGCCCATCGTGACTTTGCTGCCGTGGACAAATGCGGTATGGAACGTGGACTGGCAAACCGTAACGCTGATAAATGGGTATGCGGCGATGATCGAGATGAGGGTTTTCGTCACACCCGCGATGTGATGGTTTATGAAGCCCCGTCGGTTAGTCTCATTGAGAGCTAGATAAGTGTCGCCATACGTCCACTTGGTGAGGAAGGCTTCGAGGATGTAGAAACGGATCAAGAGGCTTGTCCCCGAGGGCTGCTCCTTGGTGATGACGGGGAATGAGCAGCACGTTGTTAGTTAAACGAAACTTGAAGTTGATGTGACCTTGGACATGAAACAAACGTTAAGTAGAAGATAATAAACATCGAGTGGGGTTGTGCACATGTAGTGTCGTAAGGATTCAAATAAGTAACAGGCTGCCAAATTCTTTCTACGTGCTCGCCATTGTAATCTGCGAGGAACTGAGATAGAAAGGCGAGTATTTATCAGACTGTGAGTGCAAGGTGGGCACTATTTCATCTACCTAGGTCGTGGTATAAGGCACTTGAGAGCATTTTCCTTTCTTTTCAGTACGACATGGTGGTCCCGAGATCGACAGGCTAGAATAGACCAGGCTACTAGTAATACTCAGGGTCAATGGACACGAGTCTCCCTTTCTCCACTTACATTTGCTTTCTTGGAGTCCGATTTCTTAGTACTGTTCGGGGATGCGGCTTCAAATGTGTATTTTGAAGGGCTCCATCCGACATGATCCAGGCAACAGAATATCTATAGAAGGCTGCCGTATAAGTGGAGGCATTTCAAAATATTTTTTATTTCTTGTTGCTTGCAAAGTTCAAATCGGAATTCCAGGAAAGTAAAATGAAAGATGAACCTCGTGCCGTAGAGTGCGACGAGAAGGTGATGGAGATAGCACTTCCATTCAATTTTCAAATGTTCTATATTTGGAACATTTCAAGGGATGTTCAAATGTTCAAAATGTTTGAATGCATTCATTCTCTGGGAGGGACCTCGGGAGAACTGAGGGCAATGCCTTTGGGGATGCTTGCTGGATACATACTACCTGAAATCTCCGTCGGCATGATTGCTCGGGAAGGGCACTTCAAGTTGAGACTCCCGGTAATATATCCCACACTGTGCCGTGGACTAGTAGGACTACTGTGCGAGCCCCCATATTCAGGAATCAATGTAGCCTAAATATGGAATATTTGCTTAAAAGAGGAATCGAGTTAGACTCGAAAATGACTACCCGCGAATCCACACTTCAAGATCTTACTGGGCATAGTGTCCCGAGGGTTAAAACTATATTGGCGGTAATCAAGGTGCCTACTAAATTCGCTAAGTTAGCAAGGATACTAAAATTACCCCCATCGAGAACGTAGATGAAGTGCATGTGGAAGATGATATGGCATTTCATGATGAAAAACTTATACCCATCATGTTTTCGGAGTTACCCAATATAGTAACCCCGAACCCCACATTCTGGGGACTTTGATCTTCAATTAGCACAGCAGGCGATAGAAACCATGATTCAATTGACTGCAATGACTCTACTACCTTGAAAAAAAAGCGGTTTTAAATGTTCAATTCTCTTCGATGTGCCCTATATCTGCCTGATAAGACGTTCTGCGCATGATAAACATATAATGCCCTATCATTCCTCCAGTCATGATGGTGCATCACCCGTGTGTAGGAAATAGTGCACAGCAACTTGAATCGACTGCTATAGGAACGACGAATTCATCGGCTCTTCTAAAGCACATTCCAGCATACTGTATATCCAGTACCACCGCTCGGGTGATGGATGCAGATACTACAGGTGGAGCGTTATCAACCTTGGAAGCTTGCCCCCGCCTGCCTCGGTAAGCCTATCTCAGATAGTCCAAGTTCCCCGCTCCGATAGATAAACGCAATGTTGTATTCGAATTGTGCCATGCTAGACTGACTTCCCCTCAGCCATAACAATCACTCAGAACTGTTGACGCTCTGACTCACTTCTCCAAGAGACCCGGGATATCGTGCTCACTTGTAGTATTCGACCATGACAAAAACACTGCAGCCAATATTGCCGCATCCCGCCTCAACCCTTTCCTATTGGCACAGGACGACGCGCTCTTTTCCTCACTTACATGCCAATCGACTTGCTCAGGTCCCAGAATCAAGCAAGTACGTGATCATCGGATCGGGGATCTCGGGGGCATTGACTGCTTGGAAACTGGTGGACAGTGGAATAAGGGCGGAAGATGTCCTGATTCTTGAAGCTCGAGAGGCTGTCTCTGGTGCTAGTGGAAGAAACGCTGGCCATATTCGACCAGGTAAGATCATAATATTATGATATGAGCCACTCACCGTTCTTTTTGTTGCCGATCTGATTGATCTTTAAGACTCATTTCGGGGATTTCCTGGATACGCAGCACTGCATGGAAGCGAGCAAGCAAGAAAGATCCTCGAGAACGAAAAGGTCGTTCTGGAGAATGTTTCTAGCTTTGTCAAGGAGCACAAAGTGGACAGTGAATTTCGAAATCTGCGAACTTTTGAAGTCGCATTAACCGAAGAATTTGTCGATATTCTTGCAAAGGCCTTTGAACAATTCAAAGCCGCCGGAGGTGATACTTCGCATATCAAATTCTATGAAGGCGAAGAGGCTAAACGCGAGACAAGGGTTCCCAATGCTCTTGTTGCGTATGAATCACCTGCTGCCTCAAACCACCCTGGAAAACTAGTACAGTGGATTCTCAATGACTTTGTCACGAAAGGCGGCAAATTATGGACTCATTCGCCAGTCACCAATATTATCCAAGCGGACAGCCGGATTAATTCTGGCTCAAGATGGAATATTCACACTACGCGTGGGATTGTAGCTACCGAGACTGTTGTCCACTGTACCAACGCATATGCTGCATATCTCCTCCCAGAATTGAGGAGATTCATCAGCCCTCATCGTTCCCAAGTGAACTCATTCGTTCCACCGCTCTCCCTCTCTGGAGAGCATGCACTTAAGCATACCATGGCTCTAAGATATAAGCCCGATCATTTCTTCTCCGTGAACTCATTGACAAACGGCACGGTTCTACTTGGCGGCACTGGAACTAGGAACAATTTAGACATGTCATCTGATGACTTGCTTACGTTTGATGACTCCAAATATAGCAACCGCCTTGCACAGAATAGCCTCGAGGAGTTTCTAAGCCTCCGTGATGAGTCGGACTCGGTCTCTCTCCGCCATGGGGAGGGACTAGATCATGCATGGACGGGTATTATCGGTATGACAGCTGACAATGCACCATTGATTGGTCCAATTGAGGGACTGGACGGTCAATGGATTTGCGCGGGATTTAATGGCCATGGTATTCATACCCATTCTTCACATTGTAAGCTCTGAACACTAGACTGACTCAGAACTAGGTATGGCTGGGATTTTCACCTGTGCTCCTGGATTAGCCAAATTGATTTCTGGTCATTCATGGAAGGATACGGGCCTCCCAGAGTGTTTTCAGTACAGTGCTGAAAGAATCCGTCGATATGCGGGGAAATCTAGGGAGAGTTTTCTATGATTGACCCACAGCGATCTACTATGCCCGCGCGCATGCCTCCTAATCGAATCAAGACGATGAGATGACTCAAGCGAAAAGATCTAGCTTATTCGAAACATTTTATGAATATATTTACAGCATCTTCTTCGTCCTAGTTGCCTTAACTTTAACTTGCAAGTTCGTAATTGACATTTATATTCCCCACCAGCCCAGGATATCATCATGCAGGACTCCAGGGATCATGCGGGATGGACGTACGCTAGCCAGTCTAGGTTAGCGTCGTTCCTGTTCACCCGAAATGGTTTGGCGTCAAACGTTTACTTGCGGGATTTGTTGATGTTGATTGGCTCTTGCCTCATGGAATTACAATGATTCTTCCACTTCCTTGCCCATCTGAGATTGAATTAGCCACTAGCCCTCTATGCAAATCTCTGACACTCTCCACGAACTCAAAGTGGCCCACATTGCGCAGATGGATATAAGGGCGCCCATACCCCCAGTTCTCAAAGACCCAGACACAGTCGTGCATCATCAGTATCTACTACAATGCGAACCGTCATCTCAAACGACTTCGTCATTTCAGACAGAGGTGGCGTGGTGGAAAATCGACATGCAGTCCACGCAGCTATCGTTGATTCAACCGGGGAACTCCTCTATGCATTGGGAGACCCATCGCGGGTAACACTCGCCCGATCGGCCGCAAAACCTGCGCAAGCGGTCGCTATTCTCGAAGCAGGCGCCTTTGAAAAATTCGATTTTGATGATGCAGATCTTGCTCTTATGTGCGCATCACATAGTAGCGAAGAAAGACATATTTCCCGGGCGCGCGAGATATTATCGAAAGTCGGTGCGCGTGAAGAAGATCTGAGGTGCGGTGGCCATACTCCCGTGTCGGAAGCTGTGCATCATGCATGGATCAAAGTGGGATTTACCCCAACTCCAGCTTGCAGCAATTGCTCTGGAAAGCATGCTGGAATGATTGCTGCTACAAAGGCCATTGGCGCAGATGTTGGAAGCTACCATTTAGCGGAACACCCTATGCAAGTGCGTGTAAGAAAAGCTGTGGATGAGATCTGTGGACTAGGGGAGCAGGGTTCAATGTGGGGTCTAGACGGATGCAATCTTCCTGCTCCAGCCTTTGCTTTGCGATTTTTGAGTGGGATGTATGCTTCGTTTGCTTCTGCTATGGACTCTACTCAGAAAGATGAGTCTCTGCGGATCAATGCACAGGCTAGCGTTTTCCGAGCTATGTCTCAGAAGCCTGAGTTCGTTGCAGGGAGTGATCGATTTTGTACAATTCTCATGGAAGCGTATCAGGGTATGCTCATTGGCAAACTTGGTGCCGATGGCTGCTATGGAGTCGGTATTCGGGAATCTGAGCGTACACGGCAGCTCGGCGCGACGGGGGCAATTGGTCTTGCTGTGAAGATTGAAGATGGGAGTATTGGGATTCTGTACTCTGCTGTGACGGAGATTTTGGAACAACTTCAAATTGGCGAACCTTCCATGCGTCGACAGCTTGATCAATTTCACTCCCCAGAGATCAGAAATACAGTTGGTGTTGTTACAGGGAAGGTCTCGCCTAATTTCACACTGCATCCAGTGCATCAGTGAATTACTTGAGCAAGAAATTTTATTCTATCATGGTAGCCATGGCAAAGCTATGCTCATTATGAAGAATCTCGACAGTGATTTTGTCAGTACTAGTGGAGCAATTTTGAAGTTCATTAATCAATTTCATTTCCGATAAGCATTTGAAGCTCCAAGCAACAAAACATGTCTCTAGGACAATCTGAGTGAAAAGCCGCAGCCTCAGGCTGAAGCTTGACAACTTTGGAATAGACGAAACTCATTTTCTCCTTTAATAAGCCAAGGATCAAAAATAAGGACCAAGCACATAAAATGATTTAATTGGGTGAATAGACCAGAGCATAGTGAGATCGCGAAATGCTGCAATGTGTTTCAAGATTTTTTGATGGTGGAAACAGTCATGCGGAGAAAAGGAAATCCAAGACTGACCAGTCTCTGTCCGCATATGGTGAATGCATATTGTCCTCCGAATGGCTTTTTTTATTCAAATGGCTTGAAGTATCGTTCTTCAGAACGTTCCTGCTATGTAGTATAAGGAAGAAGAGACGGTAAATATGGGAAATATCATGGCCAAAAAAGAAGAAGTGTGTGATAGTAAAATAGAAAGAGAAAGAGAGTCGAAAGAAGGAAAACATCAAGTAAGACGCGTAGGCAGAGATGGACGATACACGCAAAGGAAAACAAGGTACTATGAGCAACTTGTGAGCATGTGACCTGGAAATTAACTGTTGGAAGTGAAAGACCTTGACCTTCATAATCCTTGTTTATTCTATTTCATAATTTATTAATGCTATAATGCAACTTTCCGTAATTATCAGTCCATATCTACATGCTTTATTCCTTACCGCACCAAAACACCGCGGTATCTCATCTTGCCCTGACGAAGTGTTTCCATAGCCTCCTCGACTCCCTCTTGATTCAGTGCAAACTTCATCGTGGTGGGAGAAATTTTCTTGGAAGCAGCGAATTGCACCAAAGAGCGAAGGGTCTTTCGAGAGGCAACAAGAGATCCCTGGACACGGAGACCCTTCATGTTCATCGGCAGCATGGGGACAGGCGATGGAGCAAAGTCAACGGTAAGTGGATAGATGGAACCATGCACGTCCATCAAGGGAATGAGGCTGTTTTGAAGTTAGCAAACAGGTCACCGTGACTTTACAGGTGAGACATACGAGGAATAATCAACATTGGCACTGCCACACAACAAGAGGTGATTAACAGGCTTGCAATCCTTCAGCTCCTCTCCGGAACGGAATACATGGTATTCAGAGGCACCGAACTCAAAGGCCTCTTGGCGCTTGGCCTCGGAGCTGGAGAAGACCACGACATGGCAACCCATGGCAGATGCTAGCTTAATCGCCAGGTGGCCCAGACCACCAATACCCATGATACCCACTCGGTCGGTGGAGCGGACACCGTATTCGCTCAGAATGGTCCAAACGGTTGCACCGGCACACATGAGAGGTGCGGCGTCCGCAGGATCGTATCCATCGGGGATGGGAACAAGACAGCTAGCATCCCAGACAGTTCCACTGCTGAAAGACCCAATATCATGGTCGTGGCTGAAGTATTCTCTCTTATTCTCACAATACTGATCCCAGCCTATCGTCGATGTCAGTACGCTGTATCGAATATTGCCTCTTCTTCAGCTCCAAACATACCGCTCAGGCACTTTTCACAAGTTCCACACACGTAGTGAGTGTATCCGAATCCAACACAGTCTCCTACCTTGACATCCTTGACATCGCGACCAAGCTGGCGGACAATTCCTACACCCTCGTGACCCAGGACTTGACCTGTATGCAATGCGTGCTCGTCTGTACCGCAGAGACCGGAGTGTGTTGTCTCAATGTAGACTTCATTGTTACCCAAGGTGCGAGTAGTTGTGTCAGGGACGATCTTCCCTTCCTTGGAGCCACGAAAAACTTCAAATGAGACGCTCATTGTGATTATGTTGTGATATACTGCAGGCCGAAGATGACGCAAGGATATGCAAAGCTGCTTTGATTTTGTTGGAACTGAGTTCAAGAAATCTGGGAACTACCTTTGCTATTTAAGTCTATTCGTCGGGTCAGGAACCTGCAATTTTGCCTCCCTGATTTTCTCATATGATGTGTATCATTCCACTTTTCCATTGACCGAGGCCTCCTCAATAGATTGCAGAGAATTTTTATCTGATTACATAGCCTTAAAGTTGTTCTATGACGATTCTTCGCCTTCCATTGATCCACGGGATCCACGGGTAGGTAGGCTGAATTAGTTAACACCTCCGTTTTTTCTCCACTGGGTCGAGCTATTTGCAGACAAATTTTCGTTGTCGGATGTCCCGGTTCGGGACAGCCATTCAGACATGATCCACCAGAACCAGTCTTCGTGCCGTTAACGGCGCAATTCATGCTCCGAGAACATAGAAATTCGGCGACTTTTTCCTTGGCGGCGTTTCTGCAGTTCAAAGTTTGACCTGATCTTACTAAGAACTTTATTCTTCGTAGAGTCTAATCGAAATAAGCAATTTTTGTACACCTTGCAATACACAAGCTTCTATGGAGTTTCCATGTGCTTTAGAGACGTCAACTGCATGTAGTCGGGGAACCCAAACGAATATACCAAGATGCTATAGTATTTCAACTCAGTGACGCACGTGCGTAGAGGCCAAATGAAAGATGACTTCAACCTTGTTATCATCAACATTGAATTGATGCCGCTAACTATCTCTAATGAACGGAGACTTTCGTGAGCTTAATTTTACAGATTGAGGGATTCAAGTTCGGGACATTCTACTAGTAGGTTCAAGTTCCAGGGCCAGAGGATTCCAAGCAGACAAACCAGTTAACAGTAACGTTGATGGATGCTATAGAGGGAGCTCTTTTGAACTTCAAATGTTGGAATGATGCATGTGGATTAATTCAATCATGATCCAACCTTGGAAGTCGCAATGATACATATATTCTAGTAGAACGGCCCGCGGTGGGACTTCAAGTTCAAGTTGAACAGAAACTTTGACCTCGGCCCCGGGACTACTACTAGTAGGTATAATCCATGCCCGGTGAGTTCCAATACACGACACATTTCGTGGAAATGATTTCCAGGTGGATTTTTCTTTAAAGCATCTCAAGTTCGAGCATGATTTGTGTTAGTTATACTATCCAGTACGTATTTCACTGTGCGGATCTAATAGAAATTTGCGATGCGCATATGGGGTTTCGCCCAACACACGGGCTTTGATTGGTTGGGCTATATGGCGTACCACACAGAAAATTTCACACGCGAGGCTCCACACATGAAGCCAACTTTTGCCACTTCGTCAACAAAAATGGCCGGATAGATTAGTTGGTTATATCGCATCGTTAACAGTCTTAATGACTTCCTTACCGATGAGGTCCTCGGATCGAGCCCGGGTCTGGTCACTTTCTTTTTGCTCTTTTTTTTATTTCCCTCCTATCGATCTACCAAATTATCTTTTTATTCGTTCCAATCACATCCCCTTCCCAATCGCGAGAAATGTAGAAGATGCCTGCAGTACTCAAATTAGCTGTCATAGATATTCATTCCAATTATATCAAGTAAAGAAGAGATGAGCTCAACATGTCTTGAGAAGATGTGACAATAAATTCCGTGGAACTTGAAAAGGGGGCATTAAGATCGTGCCTGACAGGCCTGTTTTGGCCGTCTTCTTATCGTTGCAGAGGTGAAAGCTACCTATTATACTGAAATACGATTCTTTAATGTTTTTGAGATGCTAGTCCAGAAAAAGAAAAGAAAAGAAAGTACAAATCATCCATTGAGGATCTCAACTCTTTGAAGAAACATTCAATGTTGACTAAAGAGCAAATGTCCTGACTCGCTGTCAATCGGCGCCTCCCGAGATCCTATATCAATTTGAATGTATCGAGCAAACCCACCTGCGCTACTTATATGTATGGAGTAGGTACTAGGTCCAGATTATTTGACCCATGAGAAGAGCCTAGAGCCGTCAGAATTTGGCGTATCCATGGCAAGCGACAGACAGAGGCTTTTTTCTAAAACCATGCATACCCTGTTATATCTTGTGGCTCGAGCTATGGGTGAAGGTCTGAAGGCCTGAGCCCCCAGCAAAACACGAATCGGAGCAGACTCGGAGAGCATCGGTTTTGACTAGGCTATGATGGGCGTACATGGTCGCTTAAGAGCAAGCTATATAATTTTTGGCATGCTAAAATCTCGTTTTCGTCCAAAAGAGACTTAAGCGACAATGGGAACAAAATTCATGAACACTTGGACTCGGAATCCCCTAGACAGAATAAAAGTATACTTCATTTGATGGTTTCATCTCTTAGCTCATGGAGTTTTACTTTCAACAACACTAAGACTAACTCCCCCTTTGCCATAGACCCAGCGACTGGCACTCTCTTACATTGGAAACACACCATCAGGCCATTAAAAGGTGTGTTCAAATCGACAATAACCAAACAAAATGCAATCTTCACGTTCCAATGACGATCCACTGTTGGAGGTATGTCAGACGTGACGCGAGTCCACCATCTGAGAATCTGCTAATATGCCAGAAGCAGGTACACCGACGTCTTCGATGCGGCTTCCGTTAAAGAGCTCCAAATCCCTGGAAAGCTAGTTGACAGAGGCTATACGCCCCTAGAGTACAACCCTGGATTACCTAGGATCAAACGCTGTTTGATCAGAGTGAAGATTGGTGTTGTCATGAAATTTCCCACTTATGCTTGGTGGCCTTTGAAAACAGAGGAGCTCGAAAGATCTTGGGAGGCTGATCAGGTCACATTCGCGAAAAAGAAGTTTGAAAGATAGAAAACTGTGTTCAAAAGATTGCCTACGTACTCAAACATTGTGCGGCATGTACACGCCTCCTTCCCAGGTACCAAATCTAGGGGAAATATCTCAGCTTTCTAGGAATCAATGAGCTGCATCGTGGAATTATTCTCAAAGAAGCAAACGACAGAGATCTAATAAATTACACGAAAGACCACAGCGATCAGATTGATCTAACTTTACGTCTCAAATGGCGCTCACAGGCTGCGGAGGCTATTCAGGTCATTCACAGACATGGCGTGCATCATCATGATTTGCAACTTGACAATTTTTCCGAAGAGGGCAACGCTTTATGGCAGTGTAATCTAGCCACACGAGTCGACATGAAGAGAGAAGACCACCACCACATCTAATACAACATAGCTTATGGACGTTATTGGCACTGGCAGATGAGATTTAGCACGTGTGTAGAAAGGCGCGGGAGGATGATATTCCAAGGTTCTATGTAATGAATCGGTAAACCTCTGTATAAAACATGGAAAAACAGACTTGGGCAACCCAGCTCCCGTAGTTCACCGGTAGAGGCCTTTCTTCCCCACTACACTACCTAAGTAATGTTGAAGATGTTGTCGGTGAGATATAAAATTAAAGGATAGTATTTTTATTTGCTAACCTTCAATGTTGGGGGCATATGTTTCATAGTCACTGCACGGGTTTGAGTAGAATAATGACACAGCGTGAAGTTTTCTCGTAGGACGGGACCTGTGTTCTGTAGTTAGAAGTAGAGAATAATAATAAAGGAAGAAAAAAAGAGCAAAAAGGAAGTGACCAGACCCGGGCTCGATCCGAGGACCTCATCGGTAAGGAAGTCATTAAGACTGTTAACGATGCGATATAACCAACTAATCTATCCGGCCATTTTTGTTGACGAAGTGGCAAAAGTTGGCTTGATGTGTGGAGCCTCGCGTGTGTGAAATTTTCTGTGTGGCCCAACCAATCAAAGCCCGTGTGTCGGGCGAAACCCCACATGCGCGCATCGCAAATTTCTACCGGAGTGGTATGAAGAGTACGCCGCCAAAATTGATTTGGATTGATTTGATTTCGATTGAAATATCTTGGTATATGATACAATGGAATAATTTTAAGACTTCTTAGTCAACCGGTGATCTTAATCTGCTATGTGGACTTCTTAAACTCAGGCCGTGTAAGTGCGGCCGCACTTCTTGTGTATCATAAAGTTCCAAATCTCTATTATTGAATTTGAATAGCTAAAGGGTTCAAATCAGTCAGTATTAATATTTTGCGTATACATGTGTCGACCTACTAGGCAGGGAGACTAATATTAACATGACTTACAAAAATAAAGCAAAAATCTTAGTTGAAGTGGAACCTTGGAAAAGGGGTGTCCATTTAGCCATTCTCTGAATCTAACGCGTGGTCAGGAACGGATGAATCGGCCCTTGGGACCAATATACTAGGGAATGAGCATCCAAAGTCCTGTAACTGTACGTGCTCACTACAATGTCACATGGCTTCTTTCTTTCAAAATCTCCCCGCAGTTCACAATTCTCCATCATTCATGATTTTCATGTCTGCTCACTGGGTTGCTGTCTTTCTTCGAATTTACTATACCATTACCTATAGTCCAAACTAGCAGCGCCCGAAGCTTCAAATTTGACATCTGGATTCTTAGCTGATGCTCTAAGCTGGATACTCCGTAATCAGTTCTACATTCTTTGGCCTACTTCACAATGCCTCATCACGCGAGAGCCCATACCCCCCGGGATGTGTCTATAATATGTATCTACCTAATATCGAGTGCCCTGCGCTCAAACAACTTCAAGGTTGTCTTGTGGCATTTGGATCACACGATTCACATGCTCCCTGAGGTATGTATAAGTCACCTAAGAAGAATTTTGGTCAGTCTTCTATCGCACGCATTCAATGTTGTATAAAATTGATAAGATTCAATTGTTTACTTACAAACTTTTACTAATAATAGTCAATGGCAAACCTTGGAAGTCTCTTAAAGTTTTGGAAATCTAAGAAATCATATTGGTGCAACCGAAAAGCCTCGATTTCTTTGTGGGAAACGCTCAAAAATTGAAGTATGTCAAGTACGGGAAGACAATAATGAAACATGGTCGCGCATGGACTGAATATTTCTAATTTTCATTTCAATGGTCCTCTTTCTTAGCACGCGAGCTGGCTTAGTTCTAATTCTAAGATGGCTCAAACTTGAATCAACTTTACGTTGATTATTTACTAATTTATGATGGCTGCAAAAGAACGACTATAAACACTCCAATTTGAAACATTCAAATGTTGAAAAGCAGAAAAGAAACGAAAAAAAAAAGAAAAAACATCACCTGCGCTATACTAGAATTAGGCTGAGATCGGCCTAGCGTCGGCTGTACAATCCAAATATTACCTATCCGAGGCCGGTAGAGATACCTGTAGAGAGACATGGAGAAAGACCCGGAGAAAGACCTGCATGTGTAGAGAACTAATTACCTAGAATATTTGTTCTATAATATTGGATTAGTCACTACAATTAGTAACAATCTGTCATGGTTCCTAAGTCAAGTGGTTCCTTTCAATTTCAAAGTTACTTGATTGGGAGAATAAGTTTCGTCAGTTCAAATGGGTGAACTCGGCCGCTACATACCGCTATACATGGGATCCTCAATCTATATAGTACACAGAAAACTTGTTGCCAAGACGCAGTCCAAACTCACCAGCGCAACCTTGGAAGATCCAAATCATCCGCGACAAGTAGTACCTATCTCCATTACACCCCTGACAGGGGGAGCTTTACTACATATCAATGGGTCCGAGCCCTAAGACCGTCCTATTCAAGTTCCACGAAGGACTCTCCCGAATATCAACGACCTTTCTTCCACTCATAAAACCCCAAACGCGTAAAGCGCAGATACGCGTTTGATTTAAACGGTAACTAGATCCTCCTGTGTATCTTTCATATCCCGCGCCATCGCACATGCATTTCGAAACGAAATATCGAACTCATGAGGCTAGGTCATCTTCAGCTTGATCTCAGCCAGGTCCTCTTCGCTGCCCGGTAATCGGACTTGCCACTGCTTCTTCTTGAGTATGCACCGGTCAGTTACTGTATTTTCTGCCTGTTACTGTGAACAGAGTGGTATCGTCACTGTCGCATCTTAATAGTTGTGAACTCCGCGGAGGATTCTCTGTCGTAGTGTGGATTCATCTATAGTAATCTTTTGAATTCGGTTATGTGTTTGTGGTGAAGACCAAGTAGGAATTGTGGTGATTCGACGTGTCTGTTTCGTAGTGTCATGGTGGATGTTGCGGCTTTTTCTTATACTGATATTCGCTGCTGCACCCTTTTGGTACTTGTAAAGAGTCCCTTCGTTGGTTAGGGTGGCAGAGAATAAGGATGAAGAAAAAAAATAGCAAAAAGAAAGTGACCAGACCCGGGCTCGATCCGAGGACCTCATCGGTAAGGAAGTCATTAAGACTGTTAACGATGCGATATAACCAACTAATCTATCCGGCCATTATTGTTGAATGGTACACGAAATTTGGCTTTATTAGTGGAGACAGTATGGTAAATTTTCAGTTCCTAAACCTGATTACTAATGCAGCTCTGAACCAATCAATCAAAACACATACATATCTAGACCCACCCGCCTCAGGCGCGAGAGCTGGCGTACGGGAGCTACTAGTACAATTTGAATATACGTAGCCCTACATACTTCCAAGGTTGGGTTAAACCTTGGAATCAGCATTTGTCCACACAAAATTCTATAGTCTATTTCACTACATGCTAATAATTTTGCTGGCTGGTAATACTTTCCACATTTGCCCTCAGTTTACGTACTCGTATTGAATCAAACCAGTTGGCCTCGAATTAGGGTGGTATTTCAACTTGAACATTGATTTAGGTACAGCACTTGAGCCCGACTCATTATGTATATACTTATGTAGTAGGTAGGTTTGCCGTGATGAAAAGCCTTAGAAGACCGTCCACGGGTGACCTTAACCTTGTGCATGCGGTCCAAATTTGTCACTAGCCTGAGCCTAATTGAGATGACTCAGTTCAAGGACACCAGTTGACCACTCGGGATACTACTAGTCTATATGTAATGTAAGTTGTTATGCATTTTTCTTTTCAAGGTTGTGTATATCAATTGATTTTGGTATTAAAGTTATGCACCAGCACTTGAGGGACTTGCGCTTCCGAATTATCGCATGTGTCCGGTAGATCCCGAAATAAACAGTCTCCTTCTCTTCGATTTCGATTGAGTCGCAACTGGAGGTAATGGCTTATTAGAAGGACGAGAAAATGCATCCACTGTCCAATTTTCAATATACGAGATTATAATCAACGATGCGCAGCTTCAAGTTCCAAGGTATTCCGGACTAGCAGTGGCAGATTAGTACGTATGGCGCAGAGGGGAATTAAGCGGAATTGTCAACGTAAGCTAGACTTTGACTCGCTAAGCCTTCGCGAGTTTTTAAATGAATGAATTGCTACGAGATCGGACAAGGTAAAATTTCACGGAGATCCATCTCACCGTACCCAAGCAAATGAAATGGTAAAGTTTTCCAGATGTTCTCTAGTACATTGAACCGGATGAAATGGGCAAGATGCGAAACGGAGAGCTGGTTTTGACGACGGGGCAAAGTTCTAGACTCGCGGCAATTGAAAAGGGGCAATGCTGCTTCAGATGGGAAAGACTATCACGGAGTAAATTTTTCAGAACGCGCAGATCTCATTCCAAATCTCCCATGCGGAAATGCTTGGCTGAAAACTACATTATTTGCTATAAAATGTGGTATACGGACCTATTGAACCTCGAATTTGAAGCCTGCAGCTTTTCATTCTTCGAAAACCTCGAAATATTACCTACTTCAGGGGCTGAGCTGCAATGCTAGGCGCGTTTCGGATTCTGACCGATATTTTTTGGATTTATAAAGATATTATGAGCTGTTTACGAAGAATGGTCTACAAGTAAGAAGTCTACGATGACTTATTGCACAAAAAATTCAATAACGGCCGTTATGTTATGGGATTTTCAAATGAGCGACTGGATTAACATAAAAATCACGAATTTGGATTCCAACAAACAGAAAAACCAAACATAGAAAGCTTCACCGATCCGTAGTCTGTCCCATTCCTAGAGTGCGATCCAACCCAATGTTCATGCCTCAGCACGAAAAGCGATAGTCACATCATGTTGGCGAATATGTGCAGTACTAGTACTAGTATATCTTGACGCATTCATGGTTGATTGATGGGCCGAAGTCAGAATGCACGGGCAGACAGCAAGTTTGCAGGAGGATTTAGTGCTATAAACAGAGAGCTTGTTAGAGTAGCCGAATAAGTGACCAAGATGACCAGTGGCTCGCAAGATGAAAGACTTACGCTGCACGATGAGCAAGAGCAAGAGCTGCAGTTGCCGGAGCAGCAGGTGCAGGAGCAGGGAGACATTTTGATAGGTTTTGGTTGAAGAAGGAGTTAAACTTAAAGAAAATGGATTTTCTTTTCGATGGATGCTGAGGACTCGGAAGACTCGAGAGTTGATTGATGATGGACAGAAATCAAGAGTTCTGAGGTCTCAGGAAGGGGTATTTATATCTTTTCCCAGAGGGTTCCTCAGGCCTCCATCACCTCAGTCACGGTGCTCACCGAGACCCTCCTCGAAGTGGTCTGACTTCTCCCAAGGGCCGAAATTATCAATATCATTCCGTAATACGAGTCTTAACCCTTCAGGATCCTAGGTTGCATTGTATCCCGTGCGGGGTCTGTCTAGGGCTCAGCAAATGAAGGGCGAAAGTCGAAGGCATACGTGTGGGGCTATAAGAGCATCGTGAACGTAGAGCGAGATAGCCGCAGGATATTAGCAAGCTTTTCTCACATCTTATGTTCTCTGGTGGGCCCGAGGGTCGAGGGAAGGCGAGGCGAGCGGACCAGGGGTGGCCCGGTCCCCGGCGAGCAAAGCCAGCGTGGTCATAGGTGGATACTCAGAGGAGCTGAATCGGCTATCCCTGTGCTATCAGGGGATTGGGAGGCATGCTTTTGGGATCAAATGCATTCTCAAAAACCACTTGGTAGCGATCAAAGGAGTTGAAAAGTTGCTCGCGGGCCTGCGAGGAAAGCAAAGGGTTTTTATTAGCATCTCTATGAGTACCCTGATGGCAAACGTGACCCATGGCCAGGTGGACGCTGTGAGTACCCTGATGGCCTGTTTCAGGCACAGCGAGATCAGAACAGATCGACAATAACAAAACCAATACGAAGGGTGTCACTCAACAGTACTGTCCAGTGGGCGACATCCATTATTAATGGGTAGCTGGCCGAATGGTATTTGATATTTGGTGCAATAACTCGTCTGGGCAATGCAAAAAACCTCATAAACGTATATAAAAGTCATGATAATAAATTAGAGCGACAAGGGGCATTTTTGGTGTTGAAATTCAGTTGTTTGAAGACGAAAATGTGTGTAATAATCTGCAATCGTACTGTATTGAGGCCATGAAGATACCTGACCTGTGCCAAAGGTATCTCTGCCTTTTCCATGGATTCTCCTGATTATTTTACTCCGACTGCTCCTTTTGCTGTGATATCCATCAAATACGAGAAAATCTGCTGAGTGATCGGAGAAATATTCGCAAGCATTTAATAGCCAGGTATCTTAAATCCCCTTCTCCAATTGTCTCTTTAGTTCGCCATCACGGGCATACACGACTAAAGAGAGGCCATAGTTGCAGCTAAGATACTTTGTGTCATCAGCATGTTTGGCATTATTGAATTTGCCGACCGTGTCCAAGAATTGACGCCGCCTCGACCAGCTCCATGACCTACTTCCCACCGAGCCGAATGTCATCCGCGAAGTTCCCAGCACCAGAACCAACACTCGTGGTCAAACCGGCAACCGAACCCTACTCCATACTGTAGAAAACTTCTGCCCAAGAGGAATGCGATAAAGCATCTGGATATTATAAATGAGCTCATTCAGAAGTTGAAGAAAACTTTTCGCTTTGCACTTGCTCCGGTAGCCGACGCAGGGAAAAGAAAGACTTGGACAAGCAACGAGACCTCTGTCCATGGGAAGATGTAGCCGGTGTGGTACATTCTATAAGTACGAGATGAATCTAATTATTGACGCCGGGCTTCATGCTACCATCGAATTTAGGTGAACGGCGCCCGGAACGCTACAACGACTTGACTGCAGCCGCCCCCACAGCCTCAAACCTCAAAGCGCAAGTCAGTGTGATCGCCAGCGTCCCTGAGAATTGAACACTTCGATCGTTCCCCAAGAGGGGGGAGGATAGGCTCGGTGATCTGCATATCGATATATCGCATAATGTTGAAAATGTCCTCCTACTACTAACAACCAAGCCGTTCGCTAATGAGGTACTTTAACGTAGTGAGTGCCTGCTACTTCAGAGTATTGATCCGAGTGAATGGGAGGAATGATATTAGGACAAATCTACATGTGCAGCTTCATACTGGAATCCGGTTTACAATTAAAGACGCAATGATGTTATTAAATCACTCAAAAAGAAGGATAAGGCGCCTCTCACGGCTATGGTCCTGACCTAGAGTTCAAATGTTGAACAGGAATGACACAACTAGTAGTATAGAACGTTCACATATGCACCAACCAGTACATATATGCATTCTACTTCTTAATTTTCCTTAAGTGCTCTCGTCATACTACTACGTGTCTCCAATGCCATCTGCTATTTTAGTCTAAAATGAAATTTACGCCGACTTACCGAATCCCACTTATTGCATGAGACGAAATTGTACCCTTTCCCACCCAGCGAAGAAGCACTTGAGCACTTGAGCACTTGAGCCATGTTGAGTCATGGTGGTAGCTACTGAGCGTAGACCGTTCGCTTTGATATCTGGAAGTGCTTCACAAATATTGCACTTACAGGATGAGATTGTACTTCTATCCCAGCTCTTGACAGTGCCAGTGACCCTAATGTGCTTAAACATCCTGACTTGAGAGATGTAAGATGGAGTTGCGTCATCAATCTCTTGAGGGCATTTCATCTGATGCAATTGTTTCAGACGAAAGCTGAAGAAAGTCTGAGGATGAGCGCGAAGTTATACCTGAACGCACACTTATGCAATGTTTAGCATAAGCGAATGAGTATTTGCAATGGAGGATCGCCAGCATTGCTGTTACATATAGATCTTGGCCACAGCCCAAACTATATTGCCAGGGGCGAATAGATGTGAATCGGTGAATTGAATACTGTTAATTGTCGCAATGCCATCTTCAAAGACTTCCGACGTTCCTAGATCCCGGGACAGCTGTGGGGGGTCTTTGAATCTTGAGGTTTCGTAGACGTAGTGCATGCAAGGAGACGTGTGGAAGCCAGACCTCTATGTGAAGTTTAAGGGCATCCACGATTAATCCCAGAAAGGGTCGCGAGGAGAGATGATGCAAAGAGATAAAATGGTAACTTCGAATAATTCACTCAAAGCAGATAACTTTCCGCTTCTTAGGCATCGTTCAACATGGAAATCAAATGAATGTAGCCGAAGCCCTCAGAAGTATCACCTTGAAAGCCATCATGTCTCCAACTTGAAATTGGCCCTTAGATGCCCTTGATAAAAAAAAAAAGCAAGTATGTCAAAATTAAAATTGAAGTTCCCGAACGCGACACATAAAACGTAAAGCATATCAAGCGCATAATACAAGATTTGATCGATCAGGGAGAGCCAATGCGTCATAGGAAACTTCAAGTTGAAACATAATACATCCACCATGGGTAACATCAAAGCATAGAATCAACGTTTAAGACATGAACGCGCAAAAGAAATATGTACGAGACAGCCAGCCCATAATCGAAAGAAAAGAAAAAGAAAAAGAAAAAGGAAAGGGCCGTTATGAGCCAAAGGAATTTGAATCCAAAACAATAAAGGCAACTGAGGAGTATGGGTTTTAGTTGCTGACATCCTCTTCACTGCTACATGAGGTGTGGTTTGGATCCGCCGATCAGGAACGAGAAATGGATCAAAAACCAAGTGGTGTATATAGGGCTTATTCCGTCGTGAGTGGGCATGTTCAATATATCTGCCGAGTTGTGGTGGGCTTGATTCCATACGGGCTGAATGAAATTGGCATGGACCAAAAAAAACCAGAGCTAGCAAATGAGTCCTTCGGCAGGGACATTATATCGTTCCTTGTGGGCTCTGATGGGGAATGCATCGTCATATCCACGGAATTTGGGGTGGCCAGAACAGTGATAAAGCAAGAACGGTTATCGGACTAGGCAAGGCCAGAAATAGCTTATCCGTGGGAATCATCCAGTGGTGTTTAGGAATAACCAGGGGAATTTAAGAACGGCCATATTTCCAGGATTTCAAGAGTTTGCAAATCGGACGCGGCGGCGTCTGTCGTTAATCAGTTTCTCCGTGTCAACATAAAGACGGTCGAAGAACTGCATTGCGCTAGAATCCTTCAGAATCTTGGCAACTTGGGTTCCTGCAGAAATGAGCTGAAGCACGTTACGATCATCCTTTACGGGTCGTGAGCTATGTTTGGCAGCATGACGCATCTCCAGGGAGTTCTCAAGGATAGTGATAAGCTGCTTAATCTGGCCACTGTGCAAAGTGTGCCGGGGAATACGGCGCCTGGTGGCGAGTCTCTTCAAGAGGAATACCCACTCATTCCACTCACGGTCTGAAGGAACCTGGACGGGCCGTTTGTCCTGTTCCAATGGAATTGGAAACTGGTATCTAGCGAAGAAATCATATGCGGATTGAGACAGTCGGTCATTGACTTGGTGCAGAATCCTGTCTTGCTCCGCGGCGTCTAGGTTAGTGGGGAGCTGGGGCAGCTCATCCTCTCGGGTCGGGAGACTCCGAGATGAAGGTGGATCCAGGATCTGATGGGGACCATCAAATTCATCTCCTCGAACAGAGGACCGACGCTGGGAGACGTATTGGGAGCTTCCTCGGTTTACATCGGCAGCGCGCCGGCTGTTTCTTTCCACGACAAAAGTCGGGCTATCCGGGGCATTCAGGGGTCCAGCATCCTGCCGCAGTGGCTCGCGAGCAGGATGATTCCAGTCATGGTATATGGGGCCCGGAAGCATGGGCTGTCCAATTGGAGGGTAGGAAAGCCGTCCCATTGGCTGGTTCATCATGTGTCCGTATGGTTCCATAGGGCTTGGAGTTCCTTGGTAATGCGGGCGTGGTTGTTCAAATTCTACCATAAGTGGACGGTTGTCCCTGCTGCTGTATGGTCGTGGAATCGAAGGTGCCCTTTTACTACTTAGCGATACATAGTAAAGAAATAGTGAAGATATCGGATCTCGGGGAATGGAAAGACCACTATACATGGTATAGAAGTACCTTTGCCGATGAATGATAGGAGAGCCTCCTGGGGGTCCATACATAGTATTTTGGGCCATGGTACTACTGTGAAGTGTGAGCCAGTTAGTCTTTTCGAGCAAGTCCACGCAATGAGCACAAGGGACGCTGTGTGGGTATATAAATGGTATGTGTTTATGCTGACCTGGGGCGAGACAGAATATCCAGCTTACTGCTGACTGAAACCGCGCCTGCTGGAAAGCGCGGGTTTAATGGAGTTGCAGATAATGGCTGGAGGCCCGCTGGACCGGCTATAAAAGAAGAAGAGAGAGCCGGGACCATGGAGTCAAAATTAGGAAGAAACGGCCAGGGGCCAACAATCACTGAAACGATTAGGGTAGGAAATATAGTGACGTGATATAGGATAGGGTATGCAGAAAGAAGCGTTGAAAATAAAATAAAATAAAGAAAACTGATAAGTGCTGGGACTTGGACAAGCGCAGGGTGGTCAAGTCTCGAGTAATATATGGCCAGGAAACCCGGGTGAGATATTTCTGGTAGGTGTGCCTGACGCCTGTTTCTGGACCGTGCTTCCCCAAGTGGATGGGGAGCCGCGCTAGAAGCTTCACATGTATTAGTAGTGGAGAAGATATACTGGCAAATGATACGTTGGTGGTCTGTGTGCTATTCGTCCCCAGAGGCCAATTGCGTCAAGACGACAAGGAAAATCCTTGGTGTCTCTGTGCCACCTCGGCCTCTTTCCATAAGGCGATCTCGATCGATCGGCCGTCGGAACTAGTGCATAGGAGAAAGTGATTTGACGGTGGCGTTGACGTTACGGGGCGGCTCTAGAAATTTTGGGGAGAAGTTGTATCCACCCTGGGATGGGGATGGCCTTGGAATGCATTGTTCGGATCTTCACAATTTGGAACGCATACGGACCAACGATAAATTGCGCCACTTCACCCTGGTGAGATAATTTAGCTGGAAGAAATGACTTTGGGCAGCATGTTGGGCAGGAGGGCATGAATCTGGGTCAGGTCCTCATTTCTAGTTGGTGGATGATGACCTAAAAAGATCTGCAAGAACAAGACGAAAGTGAGCCTGACGAGTGGAGGCGAAGCACAAACCATCTCTGTTCATATCGCGAGTACGCAGCACATTGACTACCATGCCTCTCGAGTTCGATGAGGTTCCGGCAATTCCATGACGATTCTGCATAATGTGGTTATTGGGCAGTGGGAAGCTTTGTGGCCCAATCAGCGCATGGACCAGGTCTTCATTTGCTATCTCGAGTGGACCGCGACCAACGTTCGTTTTTTGTTTAATTAGTTCTGGGGCCGTTGAAAGTATAAACCGTTTTGGGGGCTTTTGCAGCCCAATAGACAGCCCAATGTCTTACATTTACCGGGGTTCCAGGCAAGATGGCTCCGCTAAGAACTTATCAACGAAGCAAGCCATCTTGACCCCAGTAATGCCAAAATTCCCCATTGAAGCTGATAAATTTTATAACTATCGGGTTTAATTGCAGGGTATCAAGGTAGTGGTTATGAGTTAAAGCTCCACGATAGAAAGTTTATCTTGATATCCAAGAATCCCTGGATCTGTGTAATGCCCCTATAATTATTCCCGGGAAGGCAATGTTACCCCGATACGATGGGCGTATTCCTGAGAGTCTCAAGTAAGTCACCAATTTCTTCCATAAGATGAGGGAGTCGACGCCAGCGCGGCACAGGGGTAGTGCCGATAATCTTGGCTTACCTCACAACTCATACGAATGGCGTCCTCGATTCCAATGCGAGCTTCATACCCCAGGATTTCCTTGGCCTTGTTTCCGCTCGCATAGCGCACAGCACAAGCATCGCGAACACTGCCCCGGCTTAGTGTCGTGGTAGTGCCATTCACCCAGGTGGCCATTTCACACAGCCAACCCGCAAAATAAGCCAGTCCTTCCGGGATTCGTATTTCGAATGGTGGTACATGCCCAAAATGAGCCCATATCGCTAGGCAAAAAGCTCGGAATGTGATGGGTTCGTTATTTTGAATAAAGAAAGCTTCGCCCGCCGCAGTTCGACAGGTTACCATGTTCTCCACGGCCATGATATGCGAATCAGCGATATTACTCACATGCGTAACGTCCCATAAATTCTGTCCATTTCCAATTACGAATGGGGTTTCGTACTTGGCAATGCATGCATGGATGGCTGGTACCAGCTGATAGTCGCCTGGGCCGCAGAGCACGGAGGGGCGGAGGGCGCAGGTGGCTAATTTGTCGCTAGATGCATCAAGAACAAGAGCCTCCGCTGTAGCCTGGTTTTCTTTTTGTCAGCTTCTCTGCAATTCAGCTTCAAGGCAGATTCACCACTGCTATCGTGAAGTACAACCTTGGATTCGCCATAGATAAGAGAATTAGACGAGGTGGGCCATCTTTCATCAATGTTCGCGTATGACGAACGCATGTCATCAGTCACCACGCAGCAGGAACTAGTGTAGATGAAGGCTTCGGCCCCATTTTCTTTGGCTGCATCCAGCATGTTCTGGGTTCCAACGACGTTGACCTTCCATACTTCCTTCTCTAATCTCCGACCAAACCGGTCCGCCAAACCCGGAACGATGCCAGCTGTGTGAATCACAATATTTGGTTGAATAGCCTGGAACGCCTTGTTAACTTCAGGTGCAGAAGTCACGTCGACTTGCATGCAGCGGATACTGCCTGGTAGAGCATGTTGGGGGCGTGGGGGGCTGCGGTCGATAACGGTGATGGCGCATTTCGGGTGCCTTTTTGCCAGGGCGCGAACAGTGGCGGAGCCAACAAACCCAGTGCCCCCGGATATAAGGATTTTTTTCGAGGCGAGGATCTCCTCAATGCCCTTGAAATCCATGAAGAGGTTGGGGGAAAAGAACCTTGGAAGACGTTCGAGTTTCTGGCACGCCCGAAGTAACATTTGAAAACTTTGGAATGTGACAAGATCATGGTGTGATCGGCCGACGCGTGACTTGCAGCTGTATATATCCATTTATGTCAATATGATATACCAACGTGTGTAATATGTTCCCAAAGGCATTTCGAAAAAGGATTTTGAGAATATCTGAACATGCTGCATTGTTTTTTTGCCAAGTCTTTATCTATACAACGTGTCGCTCACACGACAACACCACGACCATTTCCGAGCAGAGCATTCATTATAATGCAATACAGGCAAACATCTAATATACATATCCTCGAATGAGGTCAAATATCCCAAGTCACCAAAAAAGGTCAAGTCTCGAAGAGGAGACTCCGCTGTGACGAACCGAACAAAACTCCAGTAGTAAATGCGAAAGAAATAACAAGACCAAGGTATCCTAGTACACGCTCTCCAGCCAAGAAAACACATATTCTTGCACCCGACTAGGTCGGATGCTAGATTTATGCCACGCGACAGAGAACCAGACCTCCGATCTTCTTCTCCACACACTCGCGCGCTTCCAGGATACCCTGATCTGTGGAGAGATAGAGACTCTCGCCGGGCGATCGGAGACCAGCAACATGTTTTCCTTCGTAACCGCGGACAATCATTCGCAGGTCCTCAACATTGAGGGTAACGCGGCGTTTCGGTTTGCTGATCATGCTGAGCTTTCCGAGAACAGAGTCATTCTGCCAGTATTTCAGACCTAGCCAGAGACGCCTGGACGCGACATTGTCCCGAGTGATGGCCTCCACACCCTCAATTTCATCGTTGGCTGTCGGGATTCCCAGAATTGGGTGTGCTGGAGGAGGGGTTGGGCCTCCGCGGACCACGGAAGAGATGTAGCCGGAATTCTGGAGAGCCTGGCAGAGCTTCAGGTGAAGGTTGCTGTTGGGGATGGAGGTAAGACCCAAGCGGGCCTTGGTGGCATTATTCAGGTGAGAGCACACATGAGCAAGGTTGACGAGAGACATTTTGGATGTTTGAAGTCGAAATGGGCTTTCGAAACTGTCGGAACGGAGGGAGCAAAAAATGCGGAGGGAGCGCTGGAGCAACGGAGGTTGTCAATGGAATTGGTCGACCACGAAGTGAACTCAGGATCCGGGTCAAGATGAATTTCAATAAGGAGAGATGTAGAAATGAACAGACAGCACCCAAGGATGGCACGGCTGGAAAGAACAAGTGACCACAATTGACTTCACGCTTCGGAGTTCACGATGGAGTTGATCGCGATGGAAATTTTCGGGTAAACAGAACTTCCGGTCCGGCTGGGCAGAGTTGACCAGTTGGCCATCAGCTGCTTCGGTCTTCTCGGCCCCACATTTTCATGCACAAGTGTGATGGCCAAGTACTAACGATCCTATCACATCACGCTAACTATAAGTGCCTAGACAGACACGGCGGCTCGAGGCCGCGTCTCACAGGCTGAGTCCAGCTCTACCCCTCGTTGGAGGTTTTAAAGATAGCTCCTCTGGTAAGTCTATTTTTGAAACAAAATTTCCCACCTTCTTCATCGTCACCCTCCGCACTCTCCCCGCATAGACCAACTAACGAGCAATCATGCCTCCACAGCCGGGCGAGGAAATATTGGTGACTGTGTAAGTCAACCTGATCTCCCATTTCCTCCCCGCAGGAAAGGTGGCGGGATAGTTTGAATCGTGTCTGACTGAAGTGAATTTTTGCTATAGCTTTGCCGATATACATTACTACTTCACTGCGCCAACACCGAAACCTCTCCATCATCGCTTTGAGAAAAGCTCCTATGTGTATATCTACCAAGATGTTTCGCGAAACACAAATCGCATTGAGATTGCCAACAATGCCGGAACAGAAGACCAAGACTCGTTTCAAGGGCTCTTAGACAACGTACATATACATCACTCGATCGAATTTCCGACTTTATGTACCCTTACCGTGGATGGACTCACGGGTGTACCAACACAGGGAGCCTCCGAGTTCGACTGGAGGCTTCCTAGTACGGACGGCCACAATGACTGGATTCGTCTGCATACTATCGATATTTATTTCTGGACTCTAGACGACGCAAACCAATTCCTAGACAATGCTAGTCATATACTATCAGATCGTCAATTGGAAACAGACCGAGACATTCCTGTGGAACAGTCCGATCAACCGATGAGCACTGTAGTCCAACAGCTTGAGAATGTCGCAGTTTCAGACCCAGCCTATCAAAATGGTCAAACCCCGGATTCACGCACCAACCCACCAACAGCCGCAGGTCCACCTGCACAGGCAGCTCCAGTCAACCTTAGCTTCCCGCCTCCGCCACCAAGCGGTCCATCAATGGACCAGCAAGAAGCACCATCCCAGTCCCAGCCCCAACCTGAACAAACGAAAGAGCCCGATAATGTAGCACCTCTCCCTTACAACCCAGCGGCTCCAGCAGCCCCAGAACCAATCAAGCACCGCGAGAAAACACCACCACCACCAGAAGATGGCACACAGGGCACCGGCCTAGCAGCTGCAGCCGTAGCAGACATGGGCGTTCCATACACACCACCGCATCAAACAAATATCGGCATGAGTTCTTTCGCTCCCCCTCCAACATCAACACCGGGCATGCCCTATAATGCTGCTGCTGCCAACACAGGATACGCATCTCCACCCCCAAGCGCCGGGCTTCCACGTGCAAGCACATTCTCCGTTGGTGGTGGAATAGGCTCTGCGCTGCAAAGTCCCGTATTACCATCATATCAACAATCATTCCTGACCGGTCAGCCAGCACCGGGTGGTGGTATGTCCTTTCCGCCGCCCCAACAGGACTCCAATGCGCATTTATATGCGCAGCAAATACAGCAACAGCCGCAGGCGGGCTATTCAAATCACGGTTATAATCAGCCACATCAGTTGCAGCGCAGTGCGACGGAGTATGATATCCATAGTCAGGTGTATCGACCCACGGTGGAGGAGGTGCAATCTCATGCGCATCATACTTCAAAGAAGGCTATGAAGGCTCCTGGGCAGCGACCGCATGGAATTGAGGATAGGGCAAGTAGAATGGAGGGTGGAGTCAATCGTTTCTTGAAGAAGTTAGAGAAGAAGCTGGGTTAGAAGGTGGGGTTTTTTTTTTAACGCTTGCTTTGCTCCCTTTTGATTTGGAATTGTGTTGTCAACTTTTAGCGATCCTGTTAAATAAACCATCAGAATGAATGGAGACATGAACCTGTGAAGATTGCATTGCTTGATTTTCAGGCAGACCCCGCTGAAGTTGGTATGATGAAAAGGATGGGAAAAAGTCCAAAGGTGTAGTATTGACTTCTACCTAACAGTAGGCAAACCACGGCCCTCGGTAATAAATGACATGTAAAGTACAGTATGCTCAACCCGAAGAATGCAATCAATCGCTCAATATAACCATGCTCTTAATGACGAGTACAAGAAAACGCAGCCATGTAGGCATCGAGGGTACAAAACTGCAACCAAATGCTATGTTGGAAGCCAGCAGGAGTATCCCCTAAGTAGAAGTAAAGAAAAAAGAAGAGAATCCAGAGCGCAAGGCAACTGGCAATTACCAAAAGAGATGCCCAAAACCGGTGCTCTTGAGGTAGAAAAGTGGATGGTATAAGCACAGAATATTAGAAATAATAGAAACCCAGAATGTAAAAATACGGTTGAGAATAAGAAGACGAGGTTGGCTTAATTGAGAGCAAGGCCGACAACATCTATCTCGTCGACCTTTTGTCCGGTCGCATTCGGAGCTTGTTGAACACCTTTTGACTCTGTGGCGTGGCTCTCTTCTTCTGGCTTAGCCTGGGCATCGGAAATGACGTCTTTTTTAACGTCAGAAATATTTTCCGTACCCTTATCGAAAGGGCCTTCAGATGGCTGAGAAAGTCTGGGAACCTCAGCTAAAGCATTTTCAGCTCGAGAGGCAGCGATGGCATCGTTGTAATCGGTTGAGTCAGCAGGAGTTTGGTAAACATCCTCCGGGGATTCGGGTTGAGTCTCAAATTCTTGACCTCCGGTTGATTCAGTAGGAGTCGCGGAAGTGTGCTCAATTTCTTCGGTATCAGGCACGGATGTTGCATCAGGGATCTCATTCCGTTTATTCGACTCGACAGGAGTTGCGGTCTTTTCAACAGAAGCCTCAACAGGAGCCTCGACAGAATCGGACTTCTCTACAGACTGGGATGAGGCCTCAGACACCTCATTCTCAGCGGTTGGCTTGGCAGGTTCGACAGGAGCCCCAGTAGAGACTTCTGGAGAGAATTCAGCAGTAGTAGGCTCGGCTTGCTCAGAAGTAGCCTCCAACTCGATATCTTTTGCGGATCTGTCACCGCTAACTTCTGCCAGTGGCTGCATGGCGGTCTCAACCTCAGGTTGCTCGATAGCGGTGTCGTTTGAAGCAAGGACCTCGGGTTCCTCTGGAATTGGAGGGGTCGACTCCTCCATGTTTTCCTTCTCACTCTCCTGTTCAGTTGCTGGGACCTTAATTTCCTTGTTGTCCCTTTGAGGGATTGGCTCCTTGTTAAAGACCTGTGATTTGTCAGTATGGGGTCGCAGAGCTGCTGTCTTTGGCTTGGGCTGTGCACTGCGCTCAGGTGCGCGCCCCATTGACGGCCGTGGGGCCTTAGGAGCCGCACCAGGCTTCTGGGCTGGTTTGACCTCTTTTTGGAAAGGCTTCGTATCTGGTCTCTCATGAGTCTTGCTTGCGGAACTAGCAGTTGGGCGCATCATCCTTGCAAGGAATCCTTCATTGACAGGCTTCGTAGTGGTCCCCACATCGCTGGTACGTGAGCTGGGTCGATCCTGGGCTTGCTGCGCGGGAAGAGACGGCCGGGATGACTGCTTGCGCAGGCCGCTTGCAGTACCAACAGTAGGTCGTGACTGGCTTGCAGCAGCAGCACTCTTCAGAGAGGAAGGCTTTCTTGTCAGTGTCGAGGTCGTGGTGGTAGGTCGGCCATTGCTAGGTGCTGAGCTGCCGGTCTTGGCGGATGATGACTGAGTTTGAGCAGTCATTGATGGAGGCAAACGAACGGGTCTAGTTGGCGATCTTGGCCGAGACTTAGCGCTATTCGGGGGTGATGTTTTCGAGCTCTCTTGGGAGGGAGTTGAGCCTCTAGCTGTGCGAGAAGCCGTCTTAGTTGCAGGATTCAAAGAAGCGCGGCTTGGTTTACTCGCAAGGGTGTTTGCGCGCTCCTTGGCCGTCTCGCGCGCGGACTTTGTGGTTGTAGTGGCAGTTTGTTTGGCTGCAGTGGACGTTGCTGCAGAGGGAGACTTCTGTGCGGGGTTTGACCTTGTTGCATTGATAGTAGATGGACGTTTTGTGACAGTTTTTGGAGCTGGTTTATCGGTAGAACCAGCAGCCCCAGGAGTTCCACTCGTGAGCGTTGGCGCAGAGACGGCGGGGCTCTCGATCTTCGGCGGGGATGCAGGTGATGTTTCCTTTGCTGGAGCGGGGACATCGGTAGAAGCACCAAGCTCTTGCTTGCCATTCTCATTGGCCGTGGGAGCTGATGTTAGCTCCAGCTGAGCATCGAGCACGCTCTCTTTGCCGTCATTCAACCCCGCAGGCGTTGGGGATGAGACATTTTGACGACGTGTCTCCACATCCAACTCGTTGATCTTGGGTCCGAAGATGCCAGGACTATCACTCCGGCCACTACTCTTCCGCAATGGGGACCCCGGGTTCGACAGGACTACACCGTCGACTGTCACGAAGCTTGCTCGGACCTTGGAAAGCTGCCGGGCTGAACCCGGGGTATCTGAAGTGTCAGGTGATCTTCCACGAGAGGGTGGTGAAGTAACTTGATTTGGGCTGTTTTCGAATTTCGCCATCAGGCTGCGAACCCCACGAGGGGCATTATTATCGCCCATGGTTCTGAATTGGGGGTGATTGAGATAGTCAGGGGAAGACAGCGGCGGGATTGAGGGGCGGCAGTGGGACGCGTCTGTAGCGCACAGAGAGACGCAGGGAGTAGGGGATGCGACAGAATATAGCTCAGAAGAGCCCCCTCCTGGGGCAGACGAATCTCAATGAACACGGTGGTTTTTTTGATCAGGAGGGAATGGAGTCAATGGAAGGAGGGAAGATGTGAAGAAGGGTCGATCAGAGAGGCTAATGCACTAGTGATGGATTAGCGCATCCAATGGGGTGAAACACCCACAGTTACAGCGACTATACGCTGTTTCGCCCTGCTTCTGGGGGGATTTCAGGGGCAAAAAGCATCAATTGATGTCCTGCAGGGCTGTTTTGTCGTATCGTTACTGGATTACTCTATTCCTATTATCCAACCAATCTATCCCAGCTCCAATGATGCGTCCAAAGGGTCATTTGTCTGTGACATGATCTCATACCCGTTCGCTCCTTTCCACATTCCTGCTCATCTCCGTGTCCGTAACACAGGCTCTCGTTTACATCCTGCTGTTTTCTGCAGACCAGATAAAAAAAAAAAAAAAAAAGACTTTGTCTGGGATGAGATCTGTGTTTGCCGTCTTGACTCCTTGCAGGAACAGGAAAACCAAAACAAAGTTGGCCTCAGGCACACCGCGTGCAGCTGGGATCCATGGTTCGTGTTCATCACGGGTCTGGACTGGGGAGATCATATGTAGCCCTCCTGAAATATGAGCCCAGACTGTGATACCCTCGCGGTATACGATTCAATTCCCCTCGTGATAATTACATCGTCAATTCATCTCTTTAAAGGACAGTTTTCAGGGGCTCGCCCCTTCACTTTTTCATTACCAACCGGTGGGGAACTGCCAACCCGGTATTGTCTCTAGTCCGGCTATTCGGAGCTGCCCAAATGGCATACAATGAATGGTAAACGACATATCACCCTGCATGTCGGAATGAACACAGTGATATGCGTTGAATCCCCCGTATCACTGCGATAAATCATAATCTCAATAGAATTCATGAAAGCCTTCCTCAAATTTCCATCTTCCACGTCGCTGGTGTGGAGGCACGCTTCTACTTCTAAGTTCCAAAGTTAAACTTGACTAATCATCAATATTATGTCAGCGCGTGCACAAGAACTTTAGAATACGAGGAGCAGCATCAACGCCCGCCAGGCTCATCATTGCAGGCACTGATGGCTCGAAAATGATCAAGTATGGTCGGTGTGCCTCGCAGCAGTGGCTGTCGTCTCTGCGTAAAGCGCCGGGTTAAGGTATGGCCCCTCGCAGCTCTGGACACTAACCCTGAAGACTGACCAGGCCGCCACAGTGTGATGAACGGGTTCCGGGTTGTGCCAAGTGTGAAACATATGGTCAGCCATGTCCTGGTTACGAAAAAGGGTTTAAATTCATTGCTGGAAAGCCTTATCGAACTCCGCGGCGTGCTGTTGCATCAGGAGAGGACAACGTCGGCGGCGCAAGCCTCGGGTCTTCTACCGTGAGCTCCAGCCCAAACTCGAGTGACCCCGGATCGGAGATTCAATGGGTAGCTCGAGAAGATATACCATCTACTCTCGATTCTGTGGATTTAAATGTGCTCCAGAGCCTGGGTGCTTTAATCAATGACTTTGCATCCCCTGGTGCACCATGGAGCCCCAATTTCATCATGTCCAGCTGGTTTGGATCACTTCCTTCTATCTATGGGCAGAATCGAGCTCTGGATGCAGCAATCAAATCTTTTGCGGCGCATCACTTTGGACAGGTCTTTCAGAACCAGCAAATGGTCGTTTACTCTCGGTCTTCCTACGGGGAAGCCTTGCAATGGCTTCGCAAGTCTCTCACGAACAAATCGGAATGTTTCTCTTCCAACATCTTTTGTACTGTCGTGCTGCTTTGCATGTACGAGGTATGATCTCTTTCCGTAGTTCTTGAATCACTACAGTCTGACGATGTGCCACAGCTGTTTTCGGACACTGAGAACCCAGAATCGTGGATGAAGCATGCAAAGGGACTCGGTCAATTGGTCAAAGTACGGGGACCTAACCGCTATCGAACCCAGCTAGATATTTCATTACTCAAATCAGCGAGAGGCCTAATAGTGAGATAGCCACCCAAAATATCTTCTCATCCACTCTATATGCAACTTTCTTACCACCGAACAGGTTATGCATTCCATGTTTTCAGGAGAGGATTGCTTCTTAGCATCTGAAGAATGGCATGCAATGATGCGAGACCAACAAATTACAACCATCTCAAGGGGTTACCATGACTGCATTGAGCAATTCTTTGCCCATTTCACCCATTCTCCCAAAATTGTACACAATCTTTATCGACTCAAAGAAAAGGACTACTCAGCCCCACAGACACTACAGGAGGTATCTGAAGCTTTGAGTCAGGTATTAGATATGCAGAGTAAACTGGCAGCCTGGTATGAGATTTGGTCTCATATATCTTCACCTCCCGTTGAGATACCTTCCTCCACTGGTGATCCTTTATTTCCGATCATTTTAACTTACAAGGACCTGCTTGATGCATCGGTATATTGCGGCTATTATGCTTATATGATAATTATTCATGAAGCCTTGAGGGTCTTTGGATATGCAGGCCCTCAGGAGGATATGGTTACTTACTTCCGCGATCAAATATGTAAGTCAATCGAGTATGCCGCCATAGGGATGCTAGGTCCTTATCGCATCGGATTCGCTGTGCGGGTCGCAATTGAAACGGCAGATCCCCAAACACGATCATGGCTCTTGAGTCACCTCAAAGAGTTCTCAAAAATCTATGCCGCCGCCAAACCAGAGAACTACAAACCAATTTCATAAGTAATCCACAAGACACTCGAAAATTTCAAAAAAAAAAAAAAAAAAAAAAAAAGTCATACTCACGTATCCAATCTTTTGAATTCGGTTTTGTAGAAGATCGCCTACTAGAGCGCCTACTAAGAGTCGGGTTGCCAGAAGTAGCGATACCACTAGCCATTGACTATACAACTCAGAGTTGCATACAGCGCTGTAGGTAGGCGCACCGTTCACCACACACCGCGGGCTGGACCTGCCCCATACTCCGGAGTGGGTAGTCCGTTCTGCGCTCCATGACGGAGCGGGGTATCCGTCGATCAATACTATGGGCCGGATAGATGCCCGAAGGATGGATGAACAATAGCTCGAGGAATAGCATGAATATTTACATCGTATTTCTCTTCTAGATGTTTTATTTACTTCTCAGTCTCTGGATCATATTTCCTTCAGGCTTGAGATTTTTGAAACTGGAACTCTCTACGACTTCGGTATCCCGCCCATCATAATGGCCGTAAGACTGTCTCATCTTTCTTCCTCGCAAATTTTCTAATTTTAAAGACAAACCAGGAAACAAACCGTTCGTTCGTACTGCGCGCTGTTAAGGATGTGATTTTAGAAGATCGCCCGATTCCTACACTAAACGATCCTTGGGATGTCCGAGTCCATGTTGCGCAGACAGGTATCTGCGGAAGTGACGTCCACTACTGGCAGCGGGGGCGTATCGGAGGTAAGTAGGCCTAAACAACCTTTTGGTTGAGGAACATGTTCGGTGATGATTGACAAGCAGTAAACAGACTTCATCTTGCAATCTCCCATCGTCCTCGGACATGAAAGCTCCGGTACTGTTGTTGAAGTCGGTTCGGCCGTGAAGAATGTTAAAGTGGGAGACCGAGTCGCCATAGAACCTGGTGTACCATGTAGGCAGTATGTGTTATAGCAGTATCATATGAAAGTCCATTCAAAGAAACAAAGACAACTAACAATACCCAGCTGCGATTTCTGCCGCCGTGGCTCCTATAACTTATGTCCCGACACTGTTTTCGCTGCGACTCCCCCTCACGACGGCACACTCTCGAAATACTACAATACACAGGCAGACTACTGCTACCCACTCCCAGATCATATGGATATGGAAGAGGGTGCACTAGTAGAACCAGTTGCGGTGGCAGTGCAGATCACCAAGGTCGGGAAAGTGAAGCCGAATCAAACAGTTGTAGTCTTCGGATGCGGTCCTATTGGACTCCTGTGTCAAGCCGTATGCAGGGCTTATTCGGCAAAGAAAGTGATAGGGGTAGACATCAGTCAGTCCCGTGCAGAATTTGCCCGCACAGTTGGGGCAGATGATGTATTTGTGCCTCCTGCTCGACCTGAAGGCAGAGATCCTGTCGCATGGAATGAAGAAGTGGCAAAGGTTATGAAAGCGAAATTCAATTTGGGCGAAGGCCCCGATGTCGTCTTGGAGGCCTCTGGCGCCGAGGCATGTATCCAGACCGGAGTTCATTTGACCAAGAAGGGTGGCACTTATGTGCAAGCCGGCATGGGTAAAGAGGTAGGTGTTCTGATGGTACCATTAAACCTCATGGTATAACAACTGACAATGACAGAATGTTGTCTTCCCCATCACTACTGCTTGCATTCGTGATTTGCATATCCGCGGCTCTATTCGGTATACGACTGGTTGTTATCCTACGGCGGTGGACTTGATCGCTTCAGGAAAGATTGATGTGAAGCGACTCGTTACAAATCGGTTTAAATTTGAAGAGGCCGAGGAAGCATTTGAGCTTGTAAGACAAGGAGAAGAGAGCGTGGTTAAGGTTATTATTGGAGGTGTTCCAGTATAAGCTCGGGGAGTATAAACTGCTACCGGGTTTGGAGCAAGAAAGAATACCCAGTCGGATAATTTTGTACCTGTGATGAGACTAGTAATATGCGCACGCTGATGATGGTATGAATGTGGGCTTTGATCTACAAGGCATACTATGACAATGTAGTAGAGAGAGTTGTGAAGCGTGTCGATCATGAGAAGGCCAAAGGGGTTTGAAATTTTAGAAAAGCTTAGAGAAGAAAACACAAAGTATTTTGCGAAAATGCCCAATTTCAAAATAAGCTAGAATCCATGGATCACTAGACATACCAAGACCGCTAAATATTCTAGCCTCATGGATCAGGTGTCAATACATCAGGCAAGACGGATATCAATCGGAGCTTCTCCGCAGATTCCCCAGCGCGGCTCCACTCAACTTGACTCCATCTCCTGTTACGCAATTCACCAAAGGCCCGAAATGATATTTTGAGCCCCATCAAACTGCTACTCTCATGCCGCCCGAGCTATCTGCACGGACCCCGAGTGGTAGTAGGTCGGACCGTAATGATTCACGCCTCACAGCCGAACAGGCATGCAACGAATGCCGCCGCAGGAAGTCTAAAGTAGGTAAGCAGGCCGAGAAAGCGAGCCTTCGCTAAGAAATTTGCAGTGTGATCGTATGATACCCGTATGTGTCTTATGCCACAAATTTGGACGACAATGCAATTATGAAAAACAGACAAAAACACCGCTCACCCGACGCCACCTTGACGAGGTCGAGAACGAACTAGCACGTACCAAGGCGCTGCTTCAGCGACTCATGACAAACTCAAAAGAAGTTCCAAATGACGAAGTTGGTACGCTAGCCGAAGGGTTATATCAAGGATCGCACTTGGAAGACACTGCCGGATTACAGCTTTTGAATCATCCCGAGTCAAGCGACCGGCAAACAAGACATATAGACCGCCTGGCCAGTCCAGACGTCGGTTCTGAATACCTAACCCGGACCAGTGTAGCTGAAGAAACTCAAGATCAACAGACATATCAATATACACCGTTGGTCTCTGATAATGGGCCGCAGCCAGGTCCCTCTCTTCCATTGAAATCCCATTCTTCGCCTGACTTTGAGTGGGATGAAAGGAATGGAAACTCGAACGGCGAGAAGTTCATTGACGGGATGGCAAGCTTGACAAGCGCATCACACGAGGGAGGATATCTGGGTTTGTATAACCCTTATTTGTTGCTTTCTGATTCCTTCAGCTAACACCGATCCAGGGGTTGCATCGGGTGCTGCATTATTACGTGCCACGGATACCGAAATTAATGGAACAACCGAGTGCTCATGTCTAGAGCAACCATCGCCCGATATTAGTTATCGAGCCCCGAGTATTCCGTTTGCGCTGAACTCACTGGGCCAGTTGGAACCATTTGTGGACGCCTACTTTTCTCTTTTCCACCGGTCGTATCCGATCATACATGAAGCAACCTTCAGAGCCCAACTCATGGAAGTTATTCCCCGTCCGGCTGGAAACGCTTGGCAAGTTTTATTGTTCATAGTTTCTGCTTTGGGAATGTGGACAACCACAGCAAAAGCGACGGATATAGATCTTCGGTTGTTCGAGTCCGCGAAAGCGAGGCTTTCCATTGATATGCTGGAAACTGGAAACCTCGTCTTGGTGCAAGCTCTTACTTTGATCTCAAACTATATGCAGAAGCGAAATAAGCCGAATTCTGGATACAACTACACGGGTCTGGCACGTCGCATTGCGATGGGCATTGGATTGCACAAAGAGTTTCCAAACTCAGATGCTAGTCTTTTCATAACGGAAATGAGACGACGCATTTGGCACTGTCTTTACATATTTGACGTTGGTGCAATAATCACTTTTTCCCGACCACTTGACTTCCCAAATGGTGGTATTGACGTGGCACTGCCATTAAATGTCCATGATCCGGTTGGTACTGATCAAAATCGAATCCTCTCATCGGCTGACCTCTGCTACAGGACCTGACACAAGCAACCAAAGCCCTACCTATCGAAGCCAATGAAACAACTGTATATACTCATATGAGAGCCCAAGCAACCTTTCATATGGCGACCAGTAAGATTTACTCCAAGATAATATCTTCTCCATTCCCATCAGCAACAGAGCTATTGGATATGGATGACAAGCTCATTGCCCGCTGGCTCCGCGAGCTACCTCCCTTCTTCCAAGAATCTGTTCTTCAGGAGTCCAGATTTCGGCTATGTCACTCGATCTTACGATGGAGATACAGAAATTTTCGCATCCTCATGTATCGTCCGTTCTTGCTTAGCAGGCTTATGGCACGTCAGGGCCAAGGGACCACCCAGGAAAACTTCGCGCAGGCCGATATAGCTATTGAGCGATGCCTTGACGCAGCCCGTGAGTCCGTTGAGCTTATTTCCACTTTCTGGGCTCAAGGACAACAGAACATGATGGCATGCTGGTATGGATTGTACTTTTTGTTTCAAGCCATTCTAATTCCTGTCATTTGCCTTCGCAATGATCCACAGGGACTGTTGGCTACTGGATGGCGTGATCAAATCCATCAAGCTATGAGGGTACTTGAATCTATGGCCCTTCTAAACCCGACTGCTTTCAGATGTCTGGCGGTCATTCGAAATCGGTGCGGGACCTATCTTGATACTTCTGCTGAGGAATGGGGTGACCCGACCGAAGAGTCACCGCAAACACAGTTGGCACATCTTTATCCATTGATGTGGCCGACTCTAGAAATGGCGCAGCTCGATGGAATGGATTCAGTCCTGTAAGAATTCCCCGAAAACGAAAGGAATCTCTATTAACTTCTCATAGACAAGAGTCTACTATAATGGACTTCATGAACCAGCTTCCTGACATGGAATGACATTTATACTCGGATTAAATAGAATATCAAAAGCCATCAATTGGCTTCAGATAATAATTGGCTACAATTCTCTATGCACATGTGCCTGGCTAATCGAATCTAAACTCTAAGAACGTGCTCGCTTTACGGCAGAGTGTAGCCGCCATCAATGATCAAATCGGCACCGGTCATGTAGCTAGAGGCATCTGAAGCGCAGAAAACATAGGCCTGTAGGTACTGTTAATGGAGGTATCTTACACTTATTTTTTTTTTCAAGCACTTACCCCTTTGAGCTCATATGCCTGGGCCATTCGTCGGCCGGGAATCATATCATTCCACTTGTTGCGCCATTCTTCGGGATGAATGTCGAGAATCTCAGTTGCGATAAAGCCAGGAGAAATACAGTTGACACGGCAAAAGTCAACCCACTCTACAGCAAGGCACTTTGCCATCTGTACCACACCAGCCTTAGATGCATTATACTGCTTCGAGTCAATTAAGCATTCAAAATGAGATTGCAGTGGAATACCTTACCGCGGCCTGCTTTTGAGGAATGTTAACCAAGGTCGCGCTCACGGAAGCCGTGAATATAATATTTCCCCGCCCTTGCTCTTTAAAAATCCGAGCTGCAGCCTGTGCAGAGTAAAAGGCACCATCGAGATTGACTTTCATGATATCACTCCACTGGCTGGGCGTATAGTCTTCAGCTGCAACACAGCTTGCGATGCCAGAATTTGCAACCAGAATGTCGAGCTTACCGAAATCCTTGGCAATTTGTTGAATTACATTTTCGATCTGAGACTGCTCCGTGACATCGGCCTGGTACGCAGCTGCGCGGACGTTGTTTGCTGATGCGATTTCGGCTGCGGTGGCCTCGGCCGTTGTGGAAGAATTATAGATCACGGCTACCTGTATTAGTGTCAGAGTCCAGAAATGAGCAACGATTTCACTTTGTATACTTACATTGGCTCCAGCTTCCGCCAACCCTCGAGTAACTTCAAGGCCAATTCCACGTGCACCGCCTGTGATGACAGCGACTTTACCTGTCAGGTCAAAGGCTTTGGTGACATGTGAGTTGTTAGGTTGTGAGAGAACCATTTTGATCGTAGGATCAGTAGTTTGAGCAAAATGAAGAGCTGCTTGTTTCTTTATCTCGAGGAAATAACTTGCATTTCTCATAGAAAAAAAAGCTATACCCCGCATGGATTCGTGTTGATTGAAACGGACAACTGGGGCCGGGACCGGCCCCAGTTGTCCGTAACCCAGTTTCGTTCGATCTCCACAATTTCGCCGAATCTTGTTCAAGGGGCGAAATACCGTCGGGCAGATCTTTCTACTTCTTGTTCACGCCGGGTAGTCATACTATTACCTTCGCTATGTAGAGATAGACGTCAATGGCTCTGACGTATCTTGTTTGTTGTGGACAACGAAATAGATGGTGTGGGATCGGGCTTTTTTTTTTTTTTTTTTTTTATATATTATGACATGTATACATTGAATCTCAACGATGAAAGCATGCACAGATTGCTTCTGTATTGCTGAATCGGTAGTCTTCATATGGCTTTACGGTGCAGATGGCCAGGATTCAGAAGATTAAAAAACAAAAAGTAGAACGGATCCTATGTTGCCCTTCTTCTATCACGCGACATGCTCGGCGTGCTCAGTTTTTCCAGCAATATCATCATCCTTGCTGAAGACAACCCCACTAGTAGCAGACGATGGACCATCAAAAACTTCAGCAATCTCTTCAAGTGAATGTCCCTTGGTCTCTGGAAAGGCGAACCAAGTTACCAGCAGTACCACAACATCAAAACAACAGAAGAATATGTAGTAATGCCATCCGATACTATCAAGAGCAATCGGATTGACAAAGGCCAATATGATAAGTGAGCCGTATACACTCAGTAGTTCCACAGTGAGCCCCTTGCTTCGTGTAGAATAGGGGAAGATTTCTGTTGGATAGCCCAGCAGTAATGGAGTATAGGCGATATCATAATGGAAATAGAAAATGAAGACAAATGCAATCACCGTATTGCCAAGTGGTTTTGCTTGTGTGCTATCGAACACAGCTGAGCAAGCGGTCCATACTATAAAGGAAAAAAGCATGCCCACTGCTGACCAAAGAAACAGAGTGCGGCGACCCAGTCGGTCAACGAGCATGGCAGCACTTCCAGCGGCAATGAAGTTGAATACTTGCAGCAAACCATTGATCATTGTCTGAGTAGTTGAATCTTTGATACCAACTGTGTCGAGAACAAGAGTAAGGTAGTAAGAAACGACAGCAACACCCTGTAGATTATATTATTTCCATGCCAAGAAGCGCAGAGTATTCATTACAACTTACATTCCACTGGGCAAAGGCACCGACGCAGACAGCTATGAATGTTCGTTTTCGGTTTCCAGGTGTTTTCACTAGTGTTGTCCATTTGGTCTCACTTGCTAGGCTCTCCATCTCAATAGTGCGCCTGATCTCGGCCATTTCGAATTGTACCAATGGATGTGAGGCATCCCCAGCAGTATGAAATTGAGCGAGTAATTCTTGTGCTTTTTCCAGTTGCCCATTTGCAATCAACCATCTGCGTTGCAGTCAGCATAGAAATCGTATGTAATGAGGCGAAACAAACTAACCGTGGTGATTCCGGAACAGCCCACCAGAACAAAACTTGGACAATCGGAAATCCAGCTTGGAGTATTGATGGAACACGCCAACTCCAATTAGACTGACTCAAATGCATCTGAGTACCATATGATGCCCATGATGCCAAAATAGCTCCAAGATAGTACATAGTCCAGAACGCACTGGTATACTTTCCTCGATGAGTTGGAAATGCCAATTCGGTGATCAACATCGGTGAGGGCTGCACAACAAGCATGGATCCTATACCCACCAACACTCGTGAAAACACAAACATTCCGTATTGAACCGAAGCAGCTTGAATTATAGAAGCCACGATGATCACGATGGCACCCGACAACAAAGTCATGCGTCTCCCGATCCTGTCTGAAAGAATCCCGACAAATGGCAATGATATGACGCTTCCAATAGACTGAGCAGCATTAACAACGCCTAATAATGAGCCAGAGGGGTTGCCAAAATAATCTTTCCACTCGGTAATCGATTGCAGAGCATTCATAAGAGAGCCTGTAAGAGTGAAAGCACGTGAGAAGTTGTTCAAGTCAATCTCAACTCGATCGGCTTACCATCATATCCTGCCACTGACGAGGAAAGCAATGGGATGACTAGAATGAGATTGAGTTGGAGCAGGTGAGGCACTCGGTACCAAGGGCGATCATATTGGGGAAGGACAGAGGCCAAGGCCTCACCAACAATTTCTTGATTTTTCATAGTTCAGGAAGACCAAGGTGAGAGCCAGGACAATAAGATTGCATCCCGGGTGGGAAGGTAATATATGGGGTGATATGATCATTATCTAGGAGACATTCTTTTCAGATTGTAAACAGGGATTGATGAAAGACGGAGCTTGAACTCTAATTTGCCGCTTCCCCATGGGGTTCCCCACAACGATGACTGCATCTCGGTTTCATAGCTGAGTCGACACGCCGGACTGAAGGGACCGATGCCACGGATGATGATGTCCGCTAATCGTCAGAAGGTCAGACCATCTTGGACAGCTCGGAAGCTGTTCAATGAGTAGTCTGTTCGTGTTCTCGATCCATTTTTGATTTTGATTTTGATTTTACTCCTGTTTTAGCGGACAAATCGATCCGTAGGGCGGAGATGGTCCGAGTAGAATCCCCCAATGTATCAATAGTCAATTACTACTATATGAGGGGGGTATCTCCATTCTGAAGCAGCCCATCTGACAGCATTCGAGGGCGAAAATAAACTCGGCAACGTATTGATTATACCCTTTCGAGGTCATACTGGACACATACGCAGTGATGGCTGGCCAACAGAGCATTCGACGAGCGAACCCACCAATTTCAGACAGTGTCTTCAAGATGTTCGACCTACATGGCAAAGTTGTCATTATCACAGGCGGAACGGGTGGAATTGGCTACAATATTGCTCGAGGTTTGGCCGAAGCCGGTGCCGATATCGCCCTGTGGTATAGCAGATCTACACAGGCAGATGAGTTGGCCAACACACTCCGAAATGATTTTGGTATTCGGGCCAAAGCCTACAAATGCTCCGTTCAGATCTTTGACGAGGTAATGCATGCAATTCTATCTAAAGAGAATGTGATTATGAGGCTAATTATGCTGTTCAAAATAGGTCCAAGCGACAACCGACGCCGTCGTCCGCGACTTTGGCCATTTAGATATCATGATTGCTAATGCGGGCATTCCATCGAAGGCCGGTGGTCTTGACGACAAATTAGAAGATTGGCAGCGGGTAGTCGATATAGACTTCTCTGGCGCGTATTATTGTGCTCGCGTGGCTGGTACAATTTTCAGGAAACAGGGATCAGGCAATATGATTTTCACGGCATCGATGTCGGGTCATGCGGCAAATGTGCCCCAAGAACAGGTCAGCTGCGATTGAATTCAAAGTTTATCTGAGAGGAGGAGCTAAATCAAGTGCAAAATAAAAGGCTTGCTACAACGCCTGTAAAGCTGGTGTTATTCACCTCGCCAAGTCTCTCGCTGTGGAATGGGCCGCTTTCGCGCGAGTAAACTGCGTCAGCCCTGGCTATATCGATACCTCTATGAGTGGAGACTGCTCTTTCGAGATGAAAGAGGAATGGTATAGCTTGACACCACTCAAGAGAGACGCCGATCCTCGGGAATTGAAAGGTGCTTATCTATACCTTGCGAGTGATGCTAGTACCTACACAACAGGTGCTGATATTGTGGTTGACGGGGGGTACACGTGTCGATAGATACGCTTGCCGTAATAAATTCCACAATAATTCCCATCAACCTTCAAATGTTCTTACAATGGAAATATACCTCGTGTTCTTGGTAATTACACTTTAGAAAATGTAAATCCAATCATCGAAACTGAGAATCCAATACGCGTCTTCTTTCTTTGCAGCCAGCCATGGATGATGACACGGCAAAAATCTTTAAAGGAAAGACTTTTATCGAGGTGAACTGAAAAGTAATTCCTCTTACCTAGTACAGATAAGATGGCTCGGAACTGCTTAACCGAAAGACAGCATACAATATTAGATTATCTATGCTTCTATCGGATCTGTTCCTCCTAGTGCCGTTACCTACGTCCAATGCAAAGAAGGTGCATAACTTGCAAGCAGGCCGTTCCACCTATCCGTCCCCATCAACAAAATATTCGGCACGTCTCTCTCCACGTACTATACTATGTGGTTAGACTTTCACTGTATCAGTCACCTTGAAAGTGATCTACTTACATCACGATATTTGCCCTCCATCCTCATTCTCAGAAAGCATTTGAATGGCATGGTATCCTTAACACAGAATTCATAAAGCCCATTTTTAGGAAGTTGCCCGAGGACCTGTTCCAGGATGTCGCGCACAATAGCCCACCCATCATGTCTCTGCAAATCCAGAGCGTCCAGGAGGTAGCCGACATGGTTTTGCAATAACGAGTGGTGAACCTTCCCCCACACGTCCTTTATATTTTCCGTCATTACCGCCCAGTCGGGGAACATGGCATCGAAACTCACGCCCTGGTGGCGGAGCGTCGGCGTATGCAAACGAATGCCGCCAAAGTCGCGCACAGCAAATCCTTTGATCTGGCCCGTTTCTCGACATATCCGTGCAAGCATGTTTTGGCCATGTGCTTCGAGTCCGATACCATGATTAACTAGCGGTGGGAGGATCAGATTAAGAAGACATTCAACGTATCTTCGAGGAGTTAGTATTGATTCATCTTTCTCTTAAGACAATAAAATAGGCTTCTTACTTTCTAAACCATTCTTGTTTCTGAGAGATCGTCTGTAAGTTAAATAGAGTCTCGACATAAGGGCGACTCATACCAGGTGGCTGTTGTGTCAATGCAGCTGCTATTATGAGAACCTCATTGTTGGTGTCAGCTCGCTCCTGTAAATCCTCTCGTAGAATACATGAGAGATGCTTTGCGTCGTCAAAATTTGACTGGCTACCCGTGGCAGCCGCTAGCTCCTTGAATAGCCAGAGGTCAGGCGAGAGGAATCGTTCCATTATCTCTGTCACAATGGGACCACCTTGAGCAGACCAGGGTGTAATTGTGCGAAGTGCCGAGGTGACCTGGCAAGCCAATGATAGCTTCATATGAAATGGAAATTTCAGCTCCGGTCGAATGGTCAGAGTTCGTAGCGAAGCTTGAGCATCAGCACAGTCAATTACTGACTTCAGGATCTTGGCTTTTGGAAAGCGCTGTGTCACGGAGGGTAACTGTTGGGTGAGACATGGCATCACAGTGTAGCCAGATGGAACTTTTGGAATATCGAGTGCTAGGGTGATCGGCCGCAGGAGTTGTTCAAAGGGGCCAGCCAAATGCAAATTGCTGGATGGAAGGCTGACGAATGTGATTCCCGGAGTCAACATGCCGGGAATATCCTCTGGCTGAACGGGCTTGAGCGGTGGCTTTGCGTCGCATGTACGATGAAACTATATCAATTAGTTCATGTTCGAAATCAATAGAGCAAGTTTGTACACACGGGATGGGTCGGGTGCCCGCATATCATCGTTCTTTCCCAAGCAATCGACGGGTCCTGCAAGCCCAAAATGTTCTGCTTGGCTGCAATGTTGAACCATGTTTCTTCAGTCAATCTATATTAGCAAAGGAATTTTTGTAACTTCACAGCATCCATCTAACCTTGGTTTGCGCCTGAATTTCGCAAATGTCGTGAAATCTCATCGAGGACACGCTGGTCGGCCATATCCTGAAACCAAGGAATTATGACCTCAAAGATATCCCCGGGGTCTATCATTTCGCTCTTGCTCCCATAGTTGTTTGATACAATTACCGGTGGACATAGCATGCTCGGTTGTATGACCGGAAGAATTTCTCCATCGCGATCGTCGATCAGCGCTCCAGGCGCAGCCCGCAGCACAATGCTGTGGTCCGCCCTTCGGCTGTCATTCTTTCGCAAATATATTTTTCGCACACCTACTTCTTTTCCTATATCGATACAGGCATCAACAAGCCCTTCATTAATCAAGGCAGCAAGCAAACGTTTTGTTGTTTCAAAGCATGGTGCTTCTGATGGGGGGTTCATCGCCAAAATTTGAAGTTTGGGATACTAAAATCAGCGAAGGCCCTCAAGGATTGATCCTTTTATATTTTATCTGTCGATCGAAACAGGTAATTCCCCATTAAATTGTTAATCTGTTGATCATGAGTAGATTGACGCGCTCTGATCTCGATGGGTGTATCACAAACCTTGGAAGATCTGCGCAGCCCACCCAGGCCCACAATATGAGGGCCAACACTCTCGATCTCTTCAATTGACTTCATGGTTCAATAGCTAGCCCACCAATCGGGAGCCAGATAATCCGGCTGACGAGATATACTAGCGTTAATATAACCTGCATATGCTTCTCTTGCATACAGGCTCGCTCTGAATTACGAGGTTGCATGCTGTGCGACGTGGTACACCCACACGTGCCAGGATATTTGGCATTCAGCGAGAAAACAGAGTTTCCTAGTAATGAATTTTGCAATTCCCTAATTTTCTGCAGCGGCTACTCTCCCCTCACTGGTTTCTTTAATAGCCAACGGATTATGAACCGTCGAGGGCACCTGGGTCTGTTGAAAATGCTTTTACGCTAAAGGTCTCGTCAAATATAATGTTTAGTATTCAAACCCACAAGGTAGAATCCCAAGGACCTCAATCCTTGAAAATGCTATATGCATAATCTGTTACCATAAGGAAATTTTTTCGGGAAGCTTATCTCTCGGTCAGCCCCTAAGCTTACTGGCAAGATTTGCTTTCCGGATTTCATCTCACGCGTACTATGACCAGTGGCAATCCTCAAGTGTGGCCCACTTCAAATATTCATTTCATCATCCACATCCACGAGTGACGCACACATTCAAATTTCTATTTTGAAATCATAAATTTGCGTGCTACTCCATTTTTTTTTTAATCCATTGACTTCGAATTCCTTCTTTGTCTACTTGCGATGATACTGGTAAATGGGGCCTGTATCACGATTTATGAGAGGCCAGATAAAGGCGAAAGCTGATTATTTTGAACCACATAAAGTCTATGAGTAGTAAGCGGCACATCCATAAGGTTGGTCTATCGTGTCCCTGGGGTCTGCAAGAAAACTACAGAAATTTGGTTACCTCGAGCCCTCCTGACTGTTCCATGCGATATTTGGAGTCAACACTGGCAAAACTCGTATTATATTATTAGTAGTACATTATGGAAGGTAAAATCTTGGAACAGAAGGCGGGCAGATTACGCCAAGCCTGTGGGGTTGTGTGTGGAGAGTCATATCTGAACAGCCCAACTCTGAAATCTTGTATCCCTGCGTAATCGACAAAGAGTGGCTTCATTCTAATTGGCGCTATACGCTTCTACTCAGCGGCTGAACAGTGATGCATAGTTCTTTTCACAATGTGGATCAATACATCCATGGATGCTGTCCCCTTTAGGTTTAGCGTGGGTATTCCGCTGGGGCCAACCCTGAAAATGAATGGATCAACATCTAGAAAATGTCTGAAACAACGAACAACATGCACTTTGAAGTGAACAGGACCGTCGAAGTTAATCACGCATGGGCGAGATAACTTGCAGAATGGAACCTCGCAGCAATAGGCCTAGTCCAGGGAGTCCTCATGAGCATCTTTCGTGCAGAGTTTAGCTGGCAATCTGCTGCACATAGAGCATGAAATTGGAAATTTCTCAAGTTGAATCCGGATGATATGTATAGCCTTGAATTCTTTTTTTTTCCCCCTTGTTCTCATGAGAAATTTTTCCCAGAGCAGACCAGCAAGTTCAATAATGGCGTTATACTCCGGACCCCGGAATATGGTCGGACAAATGATCACCCGGCGCCGCATACAAAAAGAAAAAGCTCCGATGACGGCGAGTGCCTTAACCAGGAAGCACCTCTGATCAAATCACAATGGCTGCTGCTGCTCGGACTCTTCGCATTGGTAAGGGCATCTGACCATTGGAACACGCAGGCCGGTGGCTCAGTTGAAGCTAACCGATCCCCGTATAGGTCTCATCCCCGGTGACGGTATCGGACGGGAGGTCATCCCGGTACGTAGTTCTGCTCGAGCACGACCAAAACAGAACAATTTCGCTAACCAGAGCCTCAATTGATGGTCATAGGCCGGTCGCCGTGTCCTGGAGTCCCTCCCTTCGTCTTTGAACCTGAAGTTCAACTTCGTCGACCTGGACGCTGGTTATGACACTTTCCAGCGCACCGGCACCGCTCTGCCCGACAAGACCGTCGACACCCTCAAGAAGGAGTGTGATGGTGCTCTCTTCGGTGCTGTCAGGTACGCAAATACAGCACCATGCAGATACGCTGTAGCTGTATGCTATGCCCGGTCCATAATTGCTAACAGTCCCCCAGCTCCCCCTCCACCAAGGTCGCCGGCTACTCCTCCCCCATCGTCGCTCTGCGCAAGAAGCTCGACCTCTACGCCAATGTCCGCCCCGTCAAGACCACCGCCGGCAGCAGCAACGGCAAGCCCATTGACCTCGTTATCGTCCGTGAGAACACTGAGGATCTTTACGTGAAGGAGGAGCAGACCAAGGAGACCCCGGAGGGCAAGGTCGCCGAGGCCATCAAGCGCATCTCCGAGCGTGCCTCATCCCGCATCTCCACCATCGCCGGTGAGATTGCTCTGCGCCGCCAGAATATCCGGTCCACTGCTCCTGTCGCCTCCGTCCACTCCCAGCCTATGGTGACCATCACCCACAAGTCCAACGTTCTCTCCCAGACCGACGGTCTGTTCCGTGAGACTGCCCGCAAGGCTCTCGCCGCCCAGAAGTTCTCCTCTATCAACGTTGAGGAGCAGATTGTTGACTCCATGGTCTACAAGCTCTTCCGCCAGCCTGAGTACTACGATGTCATCGTTGCCCCTAACCTGTATGGTGACATCTTGTCCGATGGTGCCGCTGCCCTTGTCGGTAGCTTGGGTCTTGTCCCCAGTGCCAACGTCGGTGATGGCTTCGCTATTGGTGAGCCTTGCCACGGTAGTGCTCCTGATATCGAGGGCCAGGGTATTGCCAACCCCATCGCTACCCTCCGTAGTGTTGCTCTCATGCTGGAGTTCCTTGGCGAGGAGGGTGCTGCTGCTAAGATCTACGCTGCCGTTGATGCCAACCTGGATGAGGCTAAGTTCCTTTCCCCTGACATGGGTGGTAAGGCCACTACCAACCAGGTTCTTGATGATGTCCTGAAGCGTCTGTAAGAAATTTCATGTATATAGGTAACATTCCGTAAGGGTAGGAGTTGAAAAAAGAGAATATTAGATCGCGCGTGATATCCATGAGACGAGTTGCCAACACTTGAGGCTAGATTGGGACTGCATGATTGCTTGAACTTAAATAAACAATCGTTCATATTTTGAATGAAGATAGTTAAAGTTTGATTAACTGGACGAGGTCTGAAAGCGATCAAGCGATATTTCACGGCTGTACAGTGAAGAAAGGATAAGCAACACAATGCGTTCAAATGAAATTGGAAGGACCCTTTGGAAATCAACGTCCAGTCGATTATCGGTGTTACTAGCGCCTTCTTCAGGGCTCTCATATGCCACATTAGTCACCTCCTAGTCTTCGACTTCAGGAATATGCCCATGCAACAACGCCGCCTAGGCCCCCAGGATGATAAAAGATCACTTGAATAAGAACTACTAATTAAATTAGTACCGTCGAGCCCTACCAGCCTTTTCTTAGAACCATGTATTGATTTGGTCCGCCCACGTTTGCTGCTCCCACAGCTTGTTATCCTCCTGGAGTTGCTTTTCACGTTCGGAAGCTTCCTTCTCCTTCCAAATATTCTCAGCCTCCAAGTCGGTGAGGTCAAGTGAGATCACCACAACCAGGAATACATCGCCAGTCACCTTGTTCTTCAAGGTGTATTTAAGCTCGTGGGTCTCATCATCTACCAAGTGGTAAACGGGGCACCGAAAGCCTGGCATGTTCAAGCACAGATCTAAAGCCAGAGCAGAGTTGTCAACTGATAAACCCAGACGAAGACGATTTTGAATGAACAGTCAGTAACTTACCAGCGACGTTCAAGTATTTATTCGAAAAGTCGAAGCAGTACTGCACCCCACCGAAAAACCAGAAGTTATCTCGGTTGATTTCGTCCTGGAAATGCTCACGGCGTGCTCCTGGGGTGCTTGGAATCCCCAGTTCCTTGATAATTTCCTCTCCACTCTTCGTATCAGAGCCTTCCAAGACGATACCGTTGTACTGGAGCCGAGCATTCTCGGCTGGGTTTTCGTGACTGATGCGGAACTGGGAGGCGCTTGCAAGGACTGGGCTGAAGATTGATGGGGTATTACTGTAGGCATCAATCTTCATGGCTGGGTCAATGTGCTTTTCGACAAACCTACTCATGACCTTGAAGCCGTTCGGGAGCTTGTGGCGGATTGGATGATCGAACTCATTGCCGAAAACCAGCTCGTCACCATTGATATCATGGCTGAATACGATTGAAAAGGAAATGGAGATCATGTCCTCTGTGTGGTAGGGGTGGCTAAAGTAAGGACAGGTGTGGGGTGAGGCTTCCGGGGATCCTTTATTCGTGAGCATGTTTGCCATCATTTCGGAGGGTATTCGAAGCGATGAACATACCGTAATAATTTTGAATTCGGACTGCAATGTTACTATAAGACCAATCATCTCCGATGGTTGTAATTCGACCGTTGACCTCGACTTCCTGCTGAATGGACTGGTGATATTCACGGGCAGTTCCAGCGGTCACCCTGAGTTTGTATTGAGGACGAGCGGCTTGTATCATGATGCTGGTAGTAACTTCAATCTCTCAAGGGTGAAGATGGTATCAAAGATGTGGATTTTGAAAGGTGTGAGTTCTGAACGATGCGAAGGGGAACTTGAAGTTCAACCTAAATCCATGGATATCGTTCACTCAGTACTACCTACTACCTAGTATAGTATAGGCCAGCTAACTGGAAAAGAGATCGTTGCCTAACTCGAGTGCTCTCAATCCGGCGATGAAGTCTTTTGAAGATCTGTCACTACTTTACTTAGGTATCGCTTTCTAGACATTGTTCTTGAAGAGGCAGCCTAAAATTGAACAACCATAAATCTGAGACTTATGACCAAGATATGACAGCAGTGGTTCCAGCACTTGAGAGTGGTAGATCCACCACCAGACAAAGCTGATTTAAAGCCAACCATGGCGCGTATTAACTTGAATAATAGTTCTAGTATGTACCTAGTCAAGATGAACATCTAAGTCTGAATACGAGAGCACAGCAAGATGGACACACACTTATTCCCCACGGTCAGCACTATGTCTTCGCTCGATCCATTCAGACCAGTGAGACCACTTGTCTCAGACCCCTTTATTCTCCACCGATAGAATATTCTTCGCGCCATCCCGGAAGTAGAGCTGGTCCAAGACGCGATTTGGGGGCGGTGACATCAGAACCCTTGAAATCCACGGGACACGGTCTTTGCTCGGTGCTGCTGAGCTCAGCATCTTGATGGGATTTCGGGCCTGTGATTGGTGGAGCGGCACATTATTCCCGATGCAGTGTGGATCGTCGGGGTCAAGATGCCAAGCCTCACTGCGCCCAGGATCGTGGGCCGCAGCGATATTTTTGTTCGTATTCCAACGACCCCAGGGGCCAAGATATAAAGATGGCAGGACTCCCGCGTCAAAAGGGAGCTTTAAGCCTAAGCATTGAAAGCATTCTCTCACCCACTTGATTAGAATTGCCCTGCGTCTGTGAAGCATCGACTATTTTCATCTACTACTTACTCATCATGGAGTCCTCTTCCCAACTCACGCATACAAAAACAAACTTCTCCGAAGCCTCAACATGCGCGCCCTCGGAATTGCCCCGCCAAAGAAAAACCGGGGTCTCCTCATTCCAATCCGGAGAAACATCCGGCGAACATGTGAAACTCCGGATCGATTTCAAATGGGGTAATTTCAAGTCCTCCATCAGCGACGTCAACAAGCCCGACGAGCTTCTCTACATCGTCAAATACAAGATGTTTTCCACCAAGCAGTTCATCTACATGAGCCCAGAAAAGCAGGTCATTGGAACCGGCTCCGTTCACATGGTCAGCATCGATGCCGACTACGAATGCCACGGCCGAAAGGACACTCTCGTCGCACAGAAGCGTTTCGTCACCGCATACACCCATCGCTCTGGTGTCCTGAAAAACAGCGAAGGACAACCCGCAGTCCTGAACTGGACGGGTGATATCTCTCTCACAACATGGGACTTTGTCTGTGTGGACGAGAACCAAACGCCCGTGGCCAAGTATTCAGCCAACCTGTGGGGTCTCAAGAAGCTGGGTAAAATTGAGTTGATGGGTCCCTTGGTCAATGATCAGGCTTTCAGAGATGAGATGGTCATCACCGGTATGACGCTAGCATATACCATGGTGATTCGCATGAACAATATCTTCAGTCTGCTCGGCTCGATCTTTGGCGATCCTGGTCATGACAAGAAGTACAAGTCAGAGGCCATTGCTGGTTCGTCAAGCAGCTCTGATAGCTTGGCTCGGAAGGGAACTAGTCAGGAACCAGTGCATTCTTTATCAAACCAGGCTCAGAGTGACGTGCAACTGAAGTAGCGATCTCTTCAAGTTCGTTGAACTCTTCTTTTTCGACAAGCGTTGTTCATTTAATTGTTATGATTACCTATTAGATACCATGATTCCCCATTGATTTATTTATTCTTTAATTTTTTTTTTTCTTTTCTTTTTTCTTTTTTCAATAAAACAATGGATTGGGTATAATGATTGATTGTACGTATATTGTATAGCCCGGTGGTCACCGATTAAGCCAAGATCTAACCAAATAATATCAACAAAAGAAATTTAACAATGAAAAGAGAGTTTTTATAGCCCAATCAAATCAGAAGTGGGTAGATCAATATCAGAATCCAGTCCTCGCCGAAGATCAGACATGTCTTCTGGTAGCTCTTCCTCAGTGAGAATCCCAACGCCACTGTCAATGCGCCTGCGATCTTTGCCCCTTCCCATCTCGACATCAACATAACGATTCATGCTGACAGGAGTAATGGGCTCACTGCTAGGAACTGTAGTGCAATCGGACATGAGATCATCGGATTTCAATTCCCAATTGGCCGCCCGAACTTTGGCTCGGCGGCGTTCAGTGTTGACAGCCTCCTTCATATGCGCAAATGAGCGTGCCTGCTCAGCAGCCCACTTATCTAATAGCTCGTCGCGGGCTTCAAGCTCTATCTTCAATTGCTCTTCAAGTCCACTGGTAATTTGACGAAGACGCTGAGCCTCTGAACGATATGCCTCGAGAGATGTCGTGAGCTCTGAAATGCGAACATTCAACGTACCCGTCTCTTGCTCGTGTTGTTGTAATTGCTCGTTGACCTTCATTTCAAGAGCTTTCTCGTATTCCTTCTCTAGTACCTCCATCTCAGCTGTCAGGTCACAAGCACGACTCTGGCTCTGCTCAACCGTTTCCTCGAGCTGACAAATTCGAGATTCATATTCAGTAATAGATGATTCGGTAGCAGATCTTTGTTCACGCTCATGAGCGACCTGCTTTCGGAGTGCGGAGATCTGTTGTCTGTACTTGGCCTTGATGGCCACATTTTCATCTTCCATTTTGCTGACCAGCTCTTCGAGGCCCTTGACATCTTCGTGGTATTTATCCAATGCGGTGTTTAATCTGTCAATCCCAACCGCTTTCTCTTGGTCTTCACTCTCGAGGTCTTGCATACGCATTCTTGTATGCATCATATCGCTCGCTGAGGACGCGATGGAATCCTCAAGTGTACCAATTTTCTCCGCGGCTGCTTCGTACCGGTATAATAAGTTGTCAAACTGTCCCCGAAGAGCTTTTTCACGACCCAGTGAGCCATAGTGGTATTTGCGCTCTGATCCAAGCTCCCTTGCTAAATATTTGACTCGCTTCACTAGGGCTTTCAGTGTGGCCTTGCCGTCTTCTAGACCTGCACCTGCTGTTTCACCTGGAACAGCACGCTCGAGTTCCATGCGAGCTGAGCGGAACTCGTTCCTCATTTCGGAAATAATGTCATCTAGACTGGTTCCAGAGAAGCCCAAAGTAGAGCAATCTTTGCTTATATCTTCAAGGGCCTTGGAAGCATCCGAAGCACGGGAAAGAGCAGCTGCCAAAGTGCTGAGAATGTTTTCGAAGAAATCGGGAGGCGGCGATGAGCTCTGAAGAATATCACCGAGCTCGGAATTCTCGAAAAGCGACATTTGCGAGCGACACGACTCAAAAAGATCCTTCTTCGCGTTCCTGGCGGTCTCGAGATCGTTACTGAGTGCCTGTATATCGGTGTCCCTCGGCCTTTCGTCGTCGGCAAACTGATCAAGCAAATTAAATTGTTCTGGTACTGGTGAATGAACGTTGTGTTGTCCTCGGAAGACTGGCGAGTCGGATGTGAGGATGGCGCTTTCACTGATCATAAACGTATCGCCGTCTTCGTTCACGGACGGGACAGGCTCATTGGCACTTCGGTTTGACGCAACTGAGATTTCATCACGCAAGATAGTTGTCTCCTCTTCCAAGTTTCGACTCTGAACTCGAGGAGACATCCAGTAGGAATCATAAGATGGTAGACGCTCCTCTGGAGAATCAGACCTGTGTTTCATGGAATCTAACTCCTGCCGAAGAGCATCGCGTTCGCTAAGTAAGGTCGCCAATGTCTTTTCGAAAGTAGCTGCTTCGCGCTTCTCTCGTTGGATACTATTGATTTCATCGCTGAGGCCAATGCGCTTGATTCTTCGTTGGGTACGTGTATCCAGTATCTGTCGCAAAGGCGTAAACTGCATGACTCCCTCAGAAGGTTCCTCGTCGAATCTTCCGACTGAGTCCAACGATCGGCGGAGGCGTGATGTTGGAGCTGAGCGACGCCGGGCTTTCCGGGATGGAGTAGACTCTCCAGGCCTCGAAAGGTCGGCATCAAACGAGGTCCGCTGCATCGCAGGCGTTAAGCCAGTGGAGAGCAGAGGGTTCTCATGCAGTTGCGGGCCTGGATCAGAGAATCGAACTCGTTTTCTCGATTTTTGGGGGGTAGCTGCTGCACGCTTAGGTGCAGCAGGTGCCGTCGTGGGCGCTGCCGATCCCGAAGTACTCTGTCTCGTTCGGCATGAAACAGGTGGCGTGCTTCTTGAATTAGCGGCGGAGCTGCTTCTTCTTTTTCTGCAAGACTGTCTGGTCTCCATTTTGAATGGATTGGAAGACGCTCTGTCCTTCTCCGTAGTCGTATAGCGTCTAATAGGCAGATTCAGAATATAGATGTAACCAGGCTGGGTACAGTTATTGTGGGGAGAACAAAAGAACCCGGTAATATCGATGGGTGTGGACGAATAACAAAGTAAACAACAAATGCAGATACCGAGAGTTGTCCGATTGGCGCTTTAAAGGTATTTTTCCCTCTCTCTACAGTATAGTTCACAACATAAACAAACAGTGGTGGGTCCCTGCAGGCAACAAACGGCGTTCTGCGCGTGCCTTGAGCCCATATTTCCCGATTCGGTGCATGTAAACAAGCTGCTGTTTTTGGTAGTCACGTGTGTCTATTTGTTCGAAGCCATCGAATGAGATTGATCACATCGAATCCGATGTTTTCATCTTTCGATTTTTAAATTATTATTGTTGTTGTTGTTGTTGTTGTTGTTATTTTATCTTTCGGTATCACTCGCTGAGATACTTGAAGCTGCTTGGATGGTAGAAACTCGGAAGGAGCGCGCCGCGCCCGAACTCTGTAGACAACAGACCCACCAGCAGCAGAAAAGCTCCAGCACTAGGGAATAATCTACTTATTGCTGTATATGTACACCCCCCCCACATGGGCATCTACTCGGGAATAGACACCCCAGATACCTCCTGGCAGATCTGTAATAATTCCTCCTGCTTGGACACATTCCCAGCTCCTGGGTGCGTCGAGTCCTCGCCACTCGTCGTGACGAATGCCCCACTTGGAACGCTCGCCAATTTACCTTGTCCAACAGCCCACTGCGCCAGGGCCTTGGCCGGGGTCCCAATTGAACCAGCCATCGAGCCTCCCATCTTCGTCGCCACCCAGCCGGGGTGCATACTGATAACCTGAATGCTGTCCCCCCAGCGGCGGGAGAACGCGTTCGCCAGCATCACATCGTGCAATTTGCTATCGCCATACGAAGTGGATTGTGTGACGTTTCGCAGAGACCCATCGCCACCATAGTGACTATCCGAGCTCATATAAAGCAGACGGGATGTAGGTCGATCCATCAGACAGGTGAGAATATATGGTGCCAGCGTATTAACTGAGAATACGGCGGATATTTTGTCTGCGGTGATTTCTCGACTGGAGGTAGCACCGTAGCCGATGCCGGCATTGTGAATGATGGTATCGAAGGGGCCACTACTGTTGGCTTCTTTGGCGAGTTTCTTAATCTCGGAGATGGAACGTAGGTCACCGATGAGGACAGCCTCCGCTTTGGGAACGGCTTGCTGGGTTGACGCTGCGCGGTCGGCGTTTCGGGCGTGGAGGACGACTGAGTGGCCTTGGTCTGCGAGGAGTTTGGCTGCAGCTTGGCCAATTCCGTCGCTCGAGCCGGTGATGAAGATGCGTGTCATTTTCATAGAGTGTAAATTCAAATGTTGTAAAGTATCAGTGTATTATGAGCGTTCAAGTTGTACTACTAGAAGACTCCAGATGACAGTTCAAATGTTCGTAGCACTTTTGGGTTAATGATGGATAAATAGGAGCGCGAGAGCTCTATGATATCATCAAGAGCAGAAACCCGATTGCTATGCTTGAACCAGCTTCCCTTGCCTACGAGGTGACTCCGTGACGTCAAAAATAAATCATGTTAACCTTGGAATGCACAACGAGAATGATTCATCTTTCATTGATAATGCTGGAGAACGTCGACTCAAATCAAACAGTGGTACCAAGAGATTTCACAGACAATAAAGAGTGGGGCGATTGAGTAGCCTCGCATATATACAGAACACAAAAGTCGATTCTTTGCTACTTACAGTACGTGTGCAGTACATCGCCGAGTGCATGTATTTTCCATTCATATGGACACATGCATGGAAGAATCAAGCTAATCAACTTAGCCTCAATCTTGGTGACATTCGCAAACAATTTATCATCCACTGACACTTGGCTCTGACAAGAGAATCTTGCACGATTCGTCGGAAAGTGCGGAGTGGATGTTATCTCTTATCCACGCGACCCACCGACTGACCGCGCTTTTACTATCAGCTCTTGCCCCTCACACGGTGTTGCAGATGGTCTAACTCGAAGGCAATCCTGAGCTGGATGGTGCTGCCGACTACCTGACTCCCTGAACTTCCCCTCACTTGACGAGCTAGCCATGCCTCCTCAACGTGTTTGCAAGTGATGTCATCTGCGTTACTGCAGGAGGTCCAACAACAAACAGTTTCGCACGAGCCTATCCTTTTGGAAATACCTGGAATTTTAGACACGATGGGAAGCGTGGCGCAGCTGGATGAGGTTTGTGTAATCAACTACTGAAATCCAGGCCGATCGGGTTCTGGGAACGCGAGGGTCTTGAGCTGACATCGAGGACGGTGTTGTCCTGCTCTAGGATTTGGGCGACCGCAACCTCAATGAAAATCGAGAACGAATCGAGGAGATCCTTCATGACCAGACATGGACTCAGATCTCCAAAGCATCTTCCATACTTGATAAAATCCCCGCCGAAATCCTCCACGAAGTCCTTTCCTACTTGTCCGCCCGAGATCTTGCCCGTGTATCAGCGACCTGTCGAGTGCTCGCCGAACATGGTGCTGACGACCGTTTATGGGCCGAATTAATCAACTCACATCTGCCATCATCGATTCAAGATGCGGGTCCCTTTCCCTCATTTCGCCGCTTGTACCTTGCCCATCTTGGCTATTGGTTCATTCCTCAATATAAGATATGGTTCGCAGACAATGAACACACGGGCAACCTGATCCTGACTCGCTATGATAACCGGAGAGGGGTGATCGAAGGGTATCGACTGATAGCAGATAGGGGTAGCCCAAGGCTTCACATCTGGCAATCAAACCCTGATGTGATGATCCAGTCATTTGACCCTAAGATCGGACTGTGGTTAGACGACCCAGTTTTATTTCTCAAAGACCAAGACCCCACAGACCTCATCGCCCCTTGCCAGACCTGGGCGGAGGAGCGTCGCATGCCTATGGCCGCAGAAGCCCAACATGTATTCAGTTCGCTCTTATTATGCCCCAGTGGAACCCCGCAACCAGCCAAGGAAGAATCATCCTGGACGACTGAGAATGATGAGTTCTGGCCACCGTTCTCCATCCCGAGTAAAAATCGCATACGCCGAGAAATTTCTCCGCATAAGCTACCAGATCCCGAATGCTTATCTGAAGCTTCAGAGTCAGCATTCCGCGTTCGCAGATGGGCTAATTTCCGGATGGTACTTTCCCCGGGCCACAATGAAGCTATAGCGACCTATGCTACTCTTGACCCAAGCCTCTACGTGCCAACGAGAGAAAAACCATACCAAGGCATCTGGGTCGGGGATTACTCAGCCCATGGGTGTGAGTTTCTTCTGTTTCTTCAGCGGGATAAAGAGAGTGCCGCGGAAGATCCGGCTGCGGATCAAAACGAGCAAGATGGAGCCAGTGGCTTGGTCCACAGAGGAAGTCTGGAAGCGATTAAGCTGACTGGTGATCCCAATGTTCCCCGTGGCGCGACATCGTTTATAGCTGAGGATATTGGGCCGAAAGGGCTTATTCGAGTGGACTCCAAGGAGCCATTCGAGAATGCACGCATCGTCCGATGCTCGGGTCATGTTGCTGGAATTGGGTTCCAAGATGGTAAGTAACCATTTCAATAGCCTCGAAATTCTTACTATCTCATGGTCTTCTTGAAGCTGACTTGGTTAGATACCTTCATCAAATCTCAGCTCATTCTTATTTCCCCGGATTACATAGCACACTATTGGGAGGAAATGGGTCACGTCTCGTATCTCCGCCGGGTTGACATAGATTCCCTCATCCAGACATGAACGGCGTTTGTTGTTTCTGAATTTATTGACGCGTTGGATAAATGTCACGCGTCCATACCCCCTTTCGTTTGCATCTATTTATCACTCCCCTCTTGCTGTCCTATTCAAACAATGAATTGATGAAGTCATTTCGACTTCCATCTGGAGAGGACTATAAATTTGATCGTTTCATAGTCTCCGTAACTATAAAGATCTACGAATCTTCTTACGAGTGCCCATATGTAGAAGTAGTCAGCTTACTGGTACTTTGGTGAACGACTAATCAAAGAAGTATGCCATATGAAATGCTGAATCCACCAAATGGGAGGATAATGTATTGTGCACAGAGAAGATATAGCACAGGTGTGGAGAAAAGGTATTCGCATAGAAAGAAAGCCAGACGCCTTAACTCTGAACATGGCTTCGGAAACAGAGAAGAGTAAGCAAGATAAGAGTGCAAAGAGTAGAGTCGGTCGTAACTCGTCAACCCAGCCCAGTCGAGACAAGCAAAAGCATAGAAAAGATAAAAGAAACCCACAGAGCAGGCGCTCCTATACAAACAGCCTTAATCTTCTGCAGACGTCTATTCATCGATCATATCTTCCGGAGATTTTTGAATTTGCCATATCACGGGTGGGATTTCAGCCGAGAGGAAATAAATGCGGTCAGTCGTGTCCGTTGCACGTCGTCGTATGATCGATTTATCGTCGGCGCTCAAACCAGCTAGAAGATCCCATAACCGCCACTGACTGGTCCATCACCCACTCGCCAACACCGAGGTAGTTATCGATCCACTTCTTGACATCCTTGTTGTCGGAGATTTGTTCGGTTTTCACACTGGGGCTGTGAACGGCCCCCGCGCGCACGCGACCCGACCGATAGGGTGGCGCGGGGGTCAACAGAGTTAGCCAAACGTCCTGTCTTTTATGATGGTGTGTTGGAGCGGTATACACAGCTCATTCTTGGGTGGCGTTGGAGAAGGGAAGGTGAGTTCGGGAAGGTAGTATTTACGTGAGGCCTGTGGAGCGCTTGACACCAGCTAGGAAAGCAGAGACTATTCAACAGAGATTTATTAGCTTAGATCCTCAACTATATTCATTCGTATGATTAGCTTACAGAGCACCGCATCAAATGCGTAATGAGTAAGACGACCGAGCTAGTTGAAGAGTACTGATTAGTTCTTGATGCCCGAGCCGTAGTTTCTGGAAGCCCATGAAGCTCATCGCGGGGTAGGGGCGGGTGTTTTGGTCGTACCATGATTGCGGTGTATGGTGGACACTAGGTATGAGGGGAGAATGGCAGATGTAGATCAAGATGAAGGCTCAAGGGCTATGTTCTATTATGCATGGGCAGATGATGCGCGGCAGGAGACGGTGAGTGTCACGTGGAGGCCTTTCACATGACGTCGGGTGTTGATGGATCAGTCAGTTGGCCCAGTGACCTGCTCAACCAATAGTATATCACTGTGCCAGACATCGGACCCACTGCAGACTGTACACAGAGAAACTTCACCTTGCGATACTGTTCTGAGATCTTTTATACCTACCACTTTGTAGGAAAATATGGCAGAATTAATCTAGAGATCCATGTATCTTGGACATGTCCGACATGAGAGTTCCCATAAACTACCCTAGCCCCACGCTGATCAGGCACAGCGGTTAATGTTTTGTTGTGCGAAACCATCAGACGCGATTCCACATTTGTCTTCGGTAAGTTAAGAGTTTGAGCTGATTAAGTGTTGAATTGCTTTTGATTATTGATAATTTTGATAGAATATTCTCTCTTTTGGTCTCTACTACATTATTTGTCCTTCACACGCATCATTACTCTGATTATCCACGACATTCTGGACCGAGAGATATTTTATCGAATCGATAAAGAAAGCCATCCTGCTATTAAGGTATTCAAGTTGCTTCTCAAGATCACATGCCTGATGTGTCCTTGTGTTTTGGATCGGTGCCGCTCACGTTTCTGTGTTTTTGACAGAAAGATCTTTCGCTTCCGTCTCTTTTTTCCCCAGCTACGAATGTCTCATACTGATTCCTGACCATCCTCATAGCTTCACGCCGAAATGTTCTGCGGGGCATTTTCTTCAGACTTTGGAACGTATCGACTTCTTGCGCGTAGCTTTGGTCCATATTTCTGGAGGACTACCGGAACAGGTGCCAGGGCTAGCAGGACGAATGCACAAAGGGAGATAGTCCAGTCAAACCCAATACGGTTGACCATCTGAACAGTGAAAAGAGGGAAGACAGATGAGAAGGTGTATCGCATTGCGACATCGACCGCAAATGAAGAGGCTCCCAACTCGGCTCCATAGACCTCGTTTTTGTACAGAGGGTAGACCAGCTATGATCTGTTAGCAACTACTGTGACATAAACTTGGAAGTAGGTAGCTACTAGATATAGGACGTACCTGTGATAGCGCAAATGCTAATCCATAGAAGGCTCCAGCAATGAGTGGACAGATCCAATGAATGCCGTCTCGAGCTGTCCATGCAAGCCTATTAGTTTGTATTAGTATCATCGTTCACCGTTCATGCCATTTTCCTGGAAACTTAACATACCAAAACAGGCTGATCGGCAACAGGATTCCCGCAATAGTTGCTGCCGGCAGTGAATCTTCAGGCTGTGGACTAGAGTGCTTGCCCCTTCGTTTCATGACCAATGATATGATGGGCAGCGCAAACAGACTACCAATCAATAAAGGTATGAATGCTAAACCGACTTCGTAGTTTGAAAACTGATATACTTCCGCGAGGACCACAGGGTAGGCCGCATAAAACACAAACACCACAACCTGACCCATGGTAACAATAGCCGCCGTGGGAAAGATAATTGGCTCCATAATAAGCAGCTGGAAAGGACGAGAGAAAGCAGGGCCGAGGCAGTGCCACAGATTGCGTCTGGGTAGACCCAGCTTCTTTCTCCGAATCTCAGGTCCATATGTCTCCGGCACCGTCACCAAGGCCAAGAAGCATGCACCAACCAGCATGGCTGTGAGCCAAAAGGTCCAGCGCCAGTCACGGTCTCGGACTATCGCCTCTCCGGCGGTAGGGCCAACTTCACTGGCAACTGCTCCAAAGATGCCATAGACGGCGAAAAGGAGACCGCCGATTTTTTCCTCGGGCATTTTCCATAGATCATTTAACAGACCAGAGAAAACGGTCACCGAGGGGGACCCAACTATACCACAGATACCCCGAGCCACTGCTATTGTCCGGAATTCCTGGGCTGATCCAGCGACACATGTGAAGACCACATGAAGAAGCAGGGAGAGTTTGTAAATGTATTGTCTGCCAAATTCCTCTGAGAGCGCAGATGTGCACATTGGTCCGATGACGAATCCTATCGCATAGAAGGTTATAGGGGAAAGGGCCAATGTCTCTGAGATGCGAAATTCCAACACAATGCCGGGAACACTCGCGATGTAGACAGAAGTTGCGAATGTACTAATGCATCGAGTTAGTTAAGGCCAGGTTTGGCTCCAGCGCTACCTTGGGTAGATTGAGTAGATTGACTCACATGAAGAAATAAGAAAAGATAGCACAGAATGAAACAAACAGTTTGTATTTCTTGCTCCACTGGCGTGCGTTGGGTATCTCGATATCCTGGTCATCAGAATAATCTTCAGTCCTACTCAAAACTCTTTTTTCATTGTTTCCTTCGCCATTGGAAGGGACATCCGCCATCGTGGTAGATGCGCCATTGAGGGTTCCATCTGGGCCATTTTCAGCACCAACACCTGGATTGCCATGCAGCGATGCACTGACATCGGACGTCTGATGCCCTTGGTCAAGACTTGTCATAATATGTGAGGGTTTGGTCTCCGAATAAGCTGAAGACTTTCTTTGTAATAAGGAGGGATGGTTAATGGTTTAAGAAATATAAAAATCTGTAGTAAAAACGAAGAAATTTTTTTTCAAGAAACATGTGGGCGGTCCTGCATCAGGAAAAAAAATCTTCAAAGAGCAGGGCGCATTTACTAATATGCGTATAGTAATTAATACCTGGCCAGGCAATTAACACGCCCCGGCCAACAAGTAGACTACACCCCTGTCTACGCTTGGGTATTGTACGGCGTATACGACCTTGTTACAAGACAATGGGTAGGTACGTGTCCAACTAGCGGCGAGATTGAAGATCATTGCAAAGTATAGACTGATCACTTCTACAGACCCACCGCCTGAAATGAGACTGCCCCACACGCGGCTCACAGATCGAGATCCGCTGAGACTCAGATCCACGGATTCGGTAACTGGAACATGGATACGAAGAAGAAAAATTAAACTTGATTTCCACAATCCACTAGACCCTTTGAGAATATTGTTCATAGGTGCGGACTTTGGTATACCTTAGACATGACGGCATTCAGGTGTGCAGCTTGATTCTTGAAATGTCTACCTTTCAATATGAGACAGTCTTTTTCAACTTCATCATAGCTCCCGATGTCTCATACATGAGCTCCTCTATTGACCCAAACGCATGAACAAAATCGAAATGCGCCCTGAAATTTTTACTGGTAGTTCTACCACGTTGGTTTGGATGGAATCATTCACATACATAGCAGTCCAGATTCAAGTTTACCGATGAAGAGAGAACAGCTTTTTGGTTGACATATGCTGGGAATTCCTCTTCGCACTTGATTCACTCCACCTCCTTAGCTTCCTCATTGTAGGATCGCCGAAATCTCTTCTGAGGTCCCTATTTGTCAATCGCCAGGCACATCCGATGACAGAACCTTGGAACGTTAAGAAGCTCGACCCGCTTGAATGCGGCGATCGCAACTGCCGAAAGAGAAATTTATGGAGAACATTTGAATCTTTTGAGTGGGGTCTTGGGTAGGGCGGACGAGAGATAAATGGTTCATGAGCGGGATACATTGATCCGATTCCACAATCGCTAGTTACTTACTCTGCCCCTATTTTGTTTATAAACATACCATCAGCTGCGAAGATAGATTGATCTGTATGGATGGTTTATACGTATCGTATTGTACAAAGAAGAAAGATAAAGTTCAGCCCTTGGAAAGGGTCAAATCTGGCAGTGGATGACAGTGTTACTATGACAGTACTTACACCAGCAACAACTTTAGTATGGAATCAACCCATAAGAATTATGGCGTCCCTCGCAAAGCACGTAATACCTCTATATATGATTGAAAATTCTTCCTCGTGGGTCGATCCCTTGAGAGCATTGCAATGATGTGGTATGGTATGCCCCAGCTGAACTCAGCCCGAATTGTGGACCTTCTGGAAAACTTCGGCCCACAGACGAATCTTGGGTCACGGACCTGTTCGGATCGGAAGCGGTTCCAGAACAAAATTAAGCCAAAAGTAAATAAGCAACTGCGTGTAGAAGGGAACCTGGGGAAAAGTTTTCCATTACCCCCTCGAGTCTTCGGAGAACATGAGAGGGCTTTGGTAACTACGCTACTCATCCGTCTCCAAACAATACCATGTCTCTCGTTTTGACCGCCATAATATCAGCATTACTGAAACTTAAATACACCCGCCTTGCAGACGAGCGCGTTTCACTACTTACATACCTAGGCTCTTCGACTCTATGTTCCCGTCATTTAATCCATCACTTCAATGTTGGATTGGCGGCTTCAGGGGGCAAATCACGACTACGTAACAGACCTGTCTCTACCCACTTGATCGACATGCATGAACCAGTCTGCAAGGGCCTAGGTGATCTTCAGGATAGGTACACAAACAATTACGTAGAAATTTATGGGTACTGGAGCCTTATACTGGATCGAGTGATTTTATATCCACATGCTTCGCCCCTCTTTCAAGGTCGTTCCTGACATCGGGGGGCTTTTTTTTTTTTTTTTGTTTCAGCTGCTCAGATCCACGGACTTGTCAACACCATTGGATTGGCTATATCTACATCGCTGATCACTATCCCGTCTCCATAATCATCTTCGTAAAGTCGTATGGAGTTGGTGAACCATTCGGGGCTTCGGACTTTTGCCGCAGTTGTGATCCTCTATCATCTGCGAACGACGGGGTCAAATTACAAATAATATGCTTGTAGGTAATTGGACTATCCAGTGTGCTGGTACGATATAAGATTAAGCGATGTAATATTGACGTGAGAAATGTGCGATAGCTGAATGCCATGAAATATTCCAAGGTTCTTCCAGAAATTACAAAAGGAAAATAGTGTGGTACTACTAGCACATCTCTTTCTCATGCAAAATCTGCGGAAACCAACTTCCTTGTACTCATACCGTGACCACAATGTCTAAATTGATTCCCGCTGCAGCTATCGCGTTGCTCGCATGGGTAAGTAGTATGCCAATGCATATATGTGCTATATCTACCAAAGAGAAAATCTTCATGCTCACCCAATCTATTACAGGGAATCGGACTCGTTATATACCGATTATTCCTCCACCCATTGGCAAAGTACCCTGGCCCTCGCTTGGCAGCGATTTCCAATTGGTATTCAGCATACCATGCTTGGAAGGGGACCCTACATGTTAAAAATCGTGAATTACATGAGAAATATGGTATACAATACTGCTTTGCGTTATCTTTTCTCAATATTGACCTGCCTCACAGGGGATATCATCCGATATGGACCGAACAGTATCGACTTCAATACACACTCGGCGATGAACACAATCTACAGTACCAGAGCCAATGTACGGAAGACAGAGACTTACGTTGCTATGAGTGCCAGTCGACGGACTCCCAACACAATTTCTTCCACTGATAAGACTGTCCATGGATTTAAGCGTCGTATTATGTCCCAAGTCTTCTCTGACCAAGGTTTGAGATCTGTAGAAGACCGCTTCCTGCCAAGAATCCATGATTTTGTCACGCTGCTTTGGGATCGTAACGGAAAGGGCTCCACCAAAGACGAAGAGGATACATGGGGAAGCCCAAGGGACATGGCGTCGATGTGCGGCTGGTTAGCATTTGATATCATCAGTGATCTTAGTTTCGGTGAGCATTTTAATATGTTGAAGTCGCCGGAACTAAGATGGTTCCCATCTGTCATTCAGAAGCTTGCCCAAAGAGTGACAATCGTATGTTTTTCCAATCCCTATTATATAAGCTCTGCTGATTCTCTATGTAGGGCATGATTCAACCTAAATTCTTCAATTTGAAGATCGATCGACTGTTCATGGCATCTCAAGTCAAGGATATCTTAAATGCCGGGACATGGATTCGTAAGCGCTCAGAATTACGAGCCTGTCTCGGCAACGACATCAAGCAGAAGGATCTGCTTTACAATATGATGAATGCCACTGATCCCAAAACAGGGATGAGCTTTAACCGGAAAGACCTTTGGCTGGAATCTATTATGTTGCTCACTGCTGGTAGGCGCTCTTCCCAAGCTCACACGAACAGAGAAAGCTAACGAGGGTGTCTTTTTTTTAAGGCTCAGACACAACCTCTGCCGCAATGGCGAGTACATTGTTTCTCCTAGCCCACGATTCTGATGCGCTTGCGCGTCTAACAGATGAGATTCGTTTGACATTCTCAAATGAAGATGAAATCCGTATAGGCCAGAAGCTCAACTCTTGCAAATATCTTCAAGCCTGCATCAATGAGTCTTTGCGTCTCCTACCATCCGTCCCCAATTCGCCTCCTCGGATAGTGCAAGAAGGCGGAATTCAGATTGACGAGGAGTTCATCCCCCCGGGAATCACAGTCGGCACATCTATCTACACTCTGCAACGAAACGAAAAGTATTTCCCCGCCCCCGATGAGTTCCGCCCACAAAGATGGCTATCCAACCTTAAGGAAGGAGAAAGTATCATGAATTCTAATAGGGAAGGATTCGTCCCTTTCAGTTATGGACCCCGGTCTTGTGTCGCATGGAGACTCGCATGGACAGAAATGAATGTGACCCTTGCACGGACATTTTTCCGATACGATATGAGGTTAGCACCTGAAGATTCATGCTGTGGTGGCACACGGACAAATTGTGATTACCCATTGAAGGGCTTCATCACGGCAGCAGTTGATGGTCCTATGTTGCAATTCCGACCTAGCCGAAGCTAAGTCACAAATGGTGAAAAGCCATTGTGGATTTGAGGGCTACTGAGATAATATCTAGACCATAGCGTTTTTTTTCTTTTTTTCCATATGGCAAAATAGATTAATTTAGCATTTTACAAAAGTTAACTTGTTGTTTCTCTCTGTTTCCTTCCACTTTCCTTTCCCTTGTGGAGAATGCCATTAAATGAACAATAATAGCGAACTTAAAAGGCGATAGGCAGCAAGTATCATTCTAACATGTAAGATTACTGAATGGAATTTGAGATACCGTGTCAATGATTAGCCAAGAAACCTTCTCGGGTGGGCTTAACAAGCCCCCTTCGTCTGACATCTGGCTTATGCATGTGCATGACGGAAATTGTCGTACGAGCATGGCGCCCTCATGCAAAACCATTTGGAGTCCCTCAAATTGCATCCTATCAGTCGGCCGATTCTATCATTCTCAATCTTAGCATTTACTCAAGTGCTGCTATGTGTGGTGTCGGCCGGTCCCCGGCCGTACCGGGTGAATGTAAATTAAATGCAGATTTCATCTACTACTATATTTAGGAAGACTCAGCAGCAACTAGCATCTACTGAACCAAAGTATAGTACTGCATCGTAGTATTATGCACCTCAGTAAATGTTTGGATCAATACATACTTCCATCAATTGATTAAAATGCCACGAACTATCAAAGTCGCAGCCGCCCAAATCGGAGCCGTGCATCGGAATTCATCTCGAGAATCTACGCTTTCACGCATGATAAACCTCCTCAATGTGGCCATATCAAGAGATGCACAACTCGTCGTTTTTCCAGAATGCGCCTTCACCACGTTCTTTCCCCGATACCTATTCACCGACGAGGCCGAGATGGAGTCCTACTTTGAAGATGATGCCGGCGGCAACAGTATTGCCAACTCTAAGAACGTTAAGCCCTTATTTGACCGGGCCCGAGAAGCAGGTGTAGATATCTGGGTTGGATATGGTGAGCGCACCGCATCAGGCAAGCACTTCAATACGGCTGTTTATTTCCACGGCAAAACCGGAGAAGTCATTAGCAAATACCGCAAAATTCATGTACCCGGCTTCGTGGATCCACCATTCCCAGGAGCAGAGGTTCATCTTGAGAAACGATATTTTGAGACCGGGGACCTCGGATTCCAAGCATTTCGAGCCCCTGATCTCGTCCTCAATGCTCTGAAAGCGGGAACTGGAGAAACTGAGACAGATGGCAAAGGTGATGTGATTGTCGGTAGTTTGATATGCAACGACAGACGCTGGCCTGAGTCCTGGAGGCCGTATGGGCTACAAGGAGCTGAGCTCGTTTTGGTTGGATTCAACACGAATGGTAAAGCGGATGATATTTATAAACCGAAAACCCCTATCTCATTGGAAGACGCGAGGGAACAAGCTCTGTTCCACCATAGGTTGAGTATGCAGTATAACTCATATGCAAATAGCTGCTTCTCTATCTCCGCAGGTCGGTGTGGTATGGATGATGGAAGATTTGATTTGATTGGGGGAAGTAGCATTGTCAATTCCGATGGTCATATCGTTGCGGAGGCGAAAACAGTGGACGATGAAGTTGTTTTTGCGGAAATTGATCTAGAAGAATGCAGGAAGGGAAAGAAAGATGTAAGTGAGACTACTGTTATCATTGGACCCCAATTCCCATTATTGACATCAAATAGATCTTCAATTTCGCCGTCAATCGACAACCCCAAGCTTACGGCATCATCACTGCACAGAAGGGTTATGAGGAGCCCGAGTTACTCTCTTAGTCACATGTATCGAATGTTGGGGCTACCGATTAGTATGCACTAGTTTAAATTCGATGAACATTTCAATTCTCTCTGTAATATGTACCAAAATGAAAAGCTCAAACATTCCTGGGTAAATATCTTCTAATACATTCACCTAACACAGCATAGTCGCAGCTGTTTTAGAAGTAGCAAAATGCCAATGCAGTGGATGACTTCCTCGAATCAAATATCTTGCAAAATAAATGCACTCAAGGATATAATAGGAAGATGTACTAGTATGTATTGGTTAAACGTATTTCTACAAATGTAAAAATGCATTGCTACCTCATTGCTTGGTCATGGTTCAAGTTCTGGGCTGCCACTCCGGGGATCTAGCATGAGCTTCTATCGCTAATCTAAAATGGCAATACACTCAATCTCCACATCAGTGTTCAATGGAAGCGTTTTTACAGCAACGCATCTAGGTATTTGTTAGGAAAATGAGTTCTGAAATTATTAAGTTCAATGGAACTTACGTTCGGCAGGGCTTGATGTCTCCCCAGTATTCTTGATAAACAGAGTTCATCGCGGCAAAGTCGTTCATATCTGACAGAAACACATTGACTTTAACAGTGTTCTCAATATTACTTCCTGCAGCCTCGAGTATATTGCTCAAATTTTGAATGCATCGATGCTATCAATCAGGTCAACACGGAAGGCAGGCTTTTCAATTCGGAGCTTATGTATTACCGTGCGAGCTTTAATGTCTCCATCTATCAATTTACCGGAAGTGGCGTCCACACCAATACTACCAGAGCAGTATACCATTCCATTTGCGACAATGGCCTGGGAAAGGATGCCGGGCAGTGGAGCTGGTGCTTTTTCAGTGAGGACGGGGGATTTAGGCATTTTGACACTGATAAAATTGATCAACGAGTGTTTCACATTCATTCAAATGATTGAATACTACACAACCTCAATAAATGTGTGTTTTTTTTACTTTTTATGCCAAATTATCCTCTACTGTCGGCCGGGGCCCGGCCGGGGCCCCGTGCTCGGCCGCACCTATCGTAGTTCTCAATCTCAGTAAAGTGTAGGTTGCCGGGATAGATTAATCACCATTGAAACTTTCTTTTGTTTTTTGTTTTTTGTTTTTTTTTTTTTTAAAAAAAAAAACGCGTTTTTCTGTTGCGATTGCCAGAAAAGAGTCCAAGAAAAGATGCACTTGGACTTGATTGTTACAAACGGCAATATTGTGTGTAACTGGACCTATACCTCACGACAGACATAATGGCTGACATGCCCTAGGTCACTGCCTCCGAGATACTCGGACCCAAACAGGAAATTGGGGTTCAAGACGGAAAGATCGTCTGTCTAGGAGAATGTCTCCCTCGTCAACCACAAACGAAAGTCATAGATGCGCAAGGTGCATACATTACACCGGGGGGTGTTGACTCTCATGTTCACCTAGCACAATCTGAATCTCCAGATGGCGACAACTGGGAAACTGGGACACGAGGTGCGATTGCTGGAGGAACGACCACAGTAATTGGCTTTGCCTCTCAGCGCAAGACAGACGATTCTCTCTTTCCGACCCTTAGAGATTACCATGCTAAAGCGCTCGGAAAAGCTTACTGCGACTATGGGTTCCATTTCATTCTTACAAATCCGACGGCAAAGATTGTTGATGAGGAGCTAAGATCTCTTGTGGAAGAGGAGGGAATCTCCAGCGTTAAGTTGTACATGACATACGAGCCGATGAAATTGAGCGACCGTGAAATCCTGGATATTATGATGGCAGCGCGACAGCTTGGAATTACAACAATGATTCACGCCGAGAACAGTGATATGATCGCCCTCATCACAGAACGGCTAGAAGAACGCAAACTCACAGGTCCATTCTACCATGCCGTCTCTCGACCACAGATAGCCGAGGGCGAGGCAACAAACCGGGCAATATCTCTCGCAGAGCTAACAGATGTTCCCGTCTTGATCGTTCATGTGTCTTCAGAGATAGCAATGAATCATATACGCGAGGCACAAACGAGAATGCTACCAATTCATGGAGAAACATGTCCACACTACCTCCTTTTACTCAGCGAAAGACTTCAGGTGCCGAATTTTGAAGGTGCCAAAGCTGTATGTTCGCCGCCTCTGCGGCATGAGCCGCGCGATCTAGCGGCAATCTGGAAAGGCGTTGCTAATGGAACTTTCACAACCCTCTCGTCGGATCATGCCCCAACTAAATTTTCGAGCCAATATGGGAAGACTCTAGGAAGTAAAAATGGCTTTCCCGTCTTTCGTGACATTCCTAATGGACTACCTGGCATTGAAACCCGTATCCCATTAATGTTCAATCAGTCGACCGGGGTAAATGCAAAGATAACTCTTCCTCAATTCGTGCAAATTACATCTTTCAAGCCCGCTGCCCTGTATGGGCTTTCCAGCGTAAAAGGTAATATCGCACCAGGGTATGATGCCGATCTTGTTGTCTGGTATCCACAAAGTCCTAAATCCGACCAAACCCAAGAGTCGGATGGTTTTTGCATCTCTGCGAATGATTTGCACCATGACTGTGATTATACCCCATACGAAGGAATGCGTGTCCAAAATTGGCCGCGGTATACAATCCTTAGAGGGGACGTGGTATGGGATCGCGATGGAGGAGGTATTGTGGGACAAAAAGGTGCTGGGAAATTCCTAAAGAGAAACAAGGGTGGTGTCCTGGTTGGACAAATTGGTGGTACCGGGCGAGGAATGATGGCTGGGGAGCGAGAGCTTTGGCTTTAGATTCTGTCTATCCTCAAGAATTCTGTGGTGGTTCACATTTTACGTGCAATGTTAATTACTTTGTTCATGAATATTGAAGAATCCTAGGATAGTTGCTCGTGGTACTCTGGACTCCGTACTAGCTTTGTCTGTTGTACTTGCCGCATCAATTTTGGAGCCAAACGCACAATCAGCGCCATTGCAGAATACTTAAGCTATTTTCAGAAAAGAAAAAGAAGAGAGAAAAAAAAAAGAGAAAGAAAAAAAACTTCATTGGCAGAGGGACACATATGGGAAATCATTTAACCAATTTCGTAAAATTAACGCCGGTTAAATATCAGATCTTCATCTGATCTTTCCAGGCATTGACCGTAGTAATCCAGCTTGTTGACTTAAAGGAGACTTTGAAAGCAAAAGCACTATTCATAGAAAAAAAGAAATTATCAAACCTCCAGGACTTGCTTCTTAATGGCATCCTTATCATCACACTTAGTGCCCATCTCCCGGCTCTCTGGCTCATGACCAACCTCAGGTATTCCTGGGATTGCTTCTGAGATCAATGTCTCCTTACATGGGAAGAATTTACTTATCAAAGAGTAAAGTAAAAACGAAAGACAGAATCCATACAGCCAATTGAAGTCATAAAGATGCTTTAAACCAGCATCGATACTAACTTTCCCAGGCGTCACTGCGTTACCAATTCCCGGAAGAAGAGGTGTTACCGTGATAATTGTAACGAGAAGAGCTCTCCAATTAATGCCGTACTGGAATTTGATGATCAGTAAATATCGCACAGTTCCTCAATGTGGACCGGGGGCTTCATACTTTATAATGATAGATGCCGTGTGGATTGTATAACGCGGGGACGTCATAGCGGCAACGATGAACGAGGTAAAAGTCGGCTAGTAGCACGCCAGTCATAGGCGCCATGAAAATGGCATAGGCCGACATGAAGTTCAGAAATGTCTCCGCAGACTCCAAGAAGATCCAAGGGCAAAATGCCCAGCCTCCTAAGAAAAAGCCAAGAACACTTGCCCGGCGAATGTTAAGCCATTTCGGAGCCAACGATCCGATGTCTGTATTAGCGTCAGGAATGAGGAACGTAGACAATTAAATAAAGACTCACTAACCTGTAGCAAATGCAACTGAGTTAGTGCTTAGGTTAATCGATATCTGCGCCAACATCCACATAGCAGCACAGAAGAATGCTGCAGCCCTCCCGCCAGGAGACCCATCCCACTTATTGACAATATCTAGTGGATTCCAAAGTGCCTCTCCATATATTTTCTTCGATGCACTTGCTCCAATTATACCACAGATACCCATCGTGGTAAGGAAGAATGGAATCAAAAAGATCTGCCACCATTGAGTCTCTGACCTCTTGCAAAATCGTGCCCAGTCACTGATGTTGAGAGCCAGGGTTGAGCATCCACCAGTCACTGAAGTCATCCCAGATATCCATTGCCATGCACGAGCCGAGCCTGTTAACTGGGCAGGCTGTTCGAAGAAATCATTTGCACCGTTGGCTTTGACACTTATCCAGACAGCCATTGCGATGACGACAGGAGGCAGGAAGATGACTTTGACGAAGAATAGATGTTTGAGCTTGTGTGGTCGGACGAAAAGGAATGGCAGTTGAAAAACGTGATATACAATGTATGATACCATGCCCTGTGTAGTGATGCCTGCTGATGAGGGAAGATGGTTCGGTAACTTTGAATAGCTGGGCCAAATGGCCGTGATGACCTTCCATCATGATAGTGTTACAACTGAAGATCTGCCCAGGAATTATGCAACGCTGAACTTACCGAAGTCATGCAATTACTTCCGTAGACACTATGGATTCCAAACCAGAACAAAGCGAGAATCGCTCTCGAAATGACACAGAAATAGTGAAAATAACTCCCATAGCTAGCGCGAATTGCCACGGGGAAAGGGATGTGAAGCGATGCCCCGATGCGGCCACTCAATACTATAGAGAATGTATCAGTAATTATCATGATGGATTTATAGGTCATTTGTCATACCGGTTGGGAGTGAGATGCAAAATCCTGCCACCATGCAAGCCAATGTAGCGTCCGTTGCACTAAGCCCAACATTGTACATTGCCGCAGCCTGTGACCATCCAACTATGGAGACCAAATCTGAGAACCAGTATGTCATTATCGTAGTTGATGTCCAAATTTGTCGGTCAGTACTGACAGGGTCATAGTCTACATGAAATTGTCAGTGAGGTATTAGTAGTATGCATCAGTCACTACGTGTACCAGAGTTCGTCCACACGCCCGGGGGAGCGATGCTACTTTCTTGTCGTGGTAGGATCCAACTAGAAGGTACAGTGACTCTAGTCTTCATTTTCTGAAAGCCCCTCTTTGCTTTTTCTGTCAGCGTCATTCCGTCGACTGATGACATATCGACGATCTGACAAGTTGATTGTCAAGCTTCCAGCAGCTGCGGAGACGTACATATGCATGGTTCCCAGAGCATTGAAATAGATCTGCCCCCCGCATATCATAGTAGGAATGGGGGATATCAATGCATGTGCGCGATAAGACATCTGGATACAACTTTCTCGTATGGGAGCTGCCGGACGGGGCTCGTCCGGGCTCGGCCGGTGTGTAGAGCGGGGGTCGGGGATAGGAGATACATACTATGTACTATCAGAGCACTTGAGGTGAACACTTCAAAATTGAATTATGATTAGTTTCCATGAATGCCCTTTAGCATTTCAATTTTCTATATCATCGAACGACTAAATCGATTTGATTTGTTCTTCAAATAAATAAGCAGTCATGGTATTCTTCCTTCCAGGTGTTGCGCTAGTAACAGGGGCTGCTTCAGGTATGAAAATTACAATGTTGATTGTACTGGCTGCATAAAATATAGAACTGTTAGTCTGATGTGCTACAGGTATTGGCCAAGGGATTGCGATAGCATTTGCCAAAGAGGGATGCTGCAAAATCGCGATCTGTGACATCAATGCGACAGGCCTAGAAGAAACAAAACAGTTGATTCTTCAAGTAGCACCAGAGACACAGACACTGGTTGTCTATGTTGATATAAGCAACGAAGAAGAAGTCAATCATATGATTGAAAAGACGGTCAATGTACTTGGTCGCGTTGATTATGCAGTTAATACAGCGGGTATGTACCAGATATCATTGATAACAGGTGGAATTCTCATCATCGGTAGGCATTGAGGGTGACAATATGAGATCTACCGAGTCAACATCAGATATATTCGATCGTGTGAATGATATCAACTATAGAGGCTGTTGGCTGTCTTCCAGGGCTGAGATTGCCCAAATGCAGACTCAAGAGCCGTTGGCAAGTCATGATGGACGTCCAGGGAACCGAGGAGCCATTGTGAATATTGCTAGTCAGCTTGCTTTTGTTTCCAGACCAGAAGCTGGTAAGATAGTTATTTACATGCGATGATTCAAGCGAGTCCTTGTTAATGATATTGTTCGCAGCCGCCTATTGTGCCTCCAAAGCGGCTGTAGTGTCGCTCACCAAAAGTGAAGCTATTGATGTGAGTGGATACCAACAGATTTTAAGTGACCGTGCAAATTAGTTTCTCATGATACTTCCAGTTCTCGAAAGATAACGTTCGCATTAATTGTGTATGTCCCGGTCTTACTCGCACTCCAATGCTAGAAAGACAGCTGGATCTGTACCAGCCGGCTATTGCTCGCGCTCCCTTGAATCGACCAGGGACCGTTCAGGAGATTGCCGATGTTGTTGTTTTTCTATGTAGTAGCCGAGCAACTTTTGTTCAAGGTGCTTGCTATGTTGTCGATGGAGGATACACAATAAACTGAGATGATCAGGGTAGAAATAGCTTAGCACAATGTGGTACATGTTCAGAAATCAAAATTTTCCGCCCGAAAGAGTAAATCTTCAAATGTAGGTATCTTTTCATCGGCCTCGCCCCGTGCATCAAAGGAATTCGTGATATCATCGGCTTGAGCAAGAGAGGGAAGGGGCCAATAAATACCACGTGAATCAAACGTGTCACCAATCCCATCTCCAACAATCGTGGACGTGAAGGGCCAATAAAGTCCATAATCTGCAGCCCAGCCAACATCCTCAGAGCCAAAAGGTGACACCTCCCCTGTCGCAGTGATGGGGGACGATGTACTAGGACCGATAGCAGTAGTTCCTTGTCCGTCCTTATCTCCCTTTCGTTTCCAAAATCCTTGTATGAAGGTCTCAACGTCTATAAAAGGTGCCAGACTCTCGCGGCTGCTTATTCCTGCCTCCATCTCATCGAAACTCCGTTTGTTGCGGGTCGCTGAGTTTCGTCCGGTGTTTTCTCGTAGCAAAGCCCTGAGAAGTCGGGTACCCTTTTGTGCGATAGATGATTGCCTTATTTGACAAAGGTTTTCGATACCTTCTTCAATCAATGCACGATGCTGTTGCTCTTTGGAGTCAGAGTCAAGTGGAGACCTATAGAGCATATCAAAACATAGAATCACCTAAGATGTAAGAAAACTTAGCAAGGGGGGAAAAAGAAGAAGGAGAAGAAGAAGAGAGAGAGTCATTACCCCAGCTGTTACTGTGAACGCTTGCTCCGTCCACATAATAGGTCGTTGCTCAACATGCGGCTGTCGCAAAGTTTTGAGAATTGTTTTCGAGGCCGCGACACAAGTCTTCCGCGTAAAGGAGAAAATCGGATCAGTCATACTTTTCGCTAGCATTTTGCGATGAATCATGATGACCTTGTGTGCAAAGCTGATTGTGAGGCCGCATCGAGCCCAGGGGATATAGCTAGGCCAAGCAGGATCAATAGGGCTATCTGTAAAGAAATATGGACGGTGAACGGTAGCTAAGGCTCGCATTTTGGAATCAAACTTGATGACTTCTTCGTACCGTGCATAGACCGTACTGCATGCGTTAAAGGCGTCATGGAGCTCTGGCATGAGAGCCGCGATTCTGTCCAGAAATAAACAATAACTTGTAACGGTTGGCATATAATCAGGCAGTGGAGCCATCTCCTCATCGCGGCAGTTTCTCGGTGGTGTTGTTTTATTGAATACCGGACGGACGCCGTATGAATCAGAAAACGGAATGAAAAAATAATCCTGTCTTAAAAGAGCATGCCAAGTTCTCCGACATGTCTCGCGATAGATTAGCCCTTCAGATAATCCCTCGGTTTCTGATCCCATTCTGTGCATGCCCATGTTCTGAGCTATTCGAATCCCTGTCGCATTCAAGACGTTTTGGCTTTTCATATAACCTAGCATATATGCAGATGTGTTTAATAGCACGATGGCTTGTAAACTGTATAGGGAATGATGGGAAAGGTAATGGGAACTGTGGAGGCATTCTAATGAAACATCATGCCATCTCTTCGAGAGCAGGTACTGCTCTTCTTTTTGAAAGCCCCATTTTTCAGCGAGAATGGTCGACGCGCTTATAATAGATCCAGAAATTACAGCAAAAAATAGAGAGAGCCATTGCAAGTTCTCGGCCCCGGGCGTGATTTGACCATTTTGTATCGCGTAAAATCGGTTGACTTCTTGCTTTAATGTGGGTGCATGATATCCACCATGAGACCACAGAAGTGATTCCGTGTGATACTGAACTAGCTCTGTAGCAGAATTTGCAGTAGGAATAAAACTCTGTATAAATTCTCGACGAGGATCTTCAATTTGTGTGAACCTATGTTCTTCATCCAGGACTGATCGAAGAGAATTGAGACTTCCTCGTAAACTGAGAGCGGAGTTGGGTGGAACTGTTCTGATAGTCTCAGGTCGTTGACCAATATCGGTTGTATGTTGATTGCTCTCAGACAGAGATGGTACATCCAAGTGTACTACTCGACCCTCCTGGGGCCGATCCTGTCTCTCCTCTATTTGCTCAATTCTCTTTACTAGGCTCTGCATGAGCTCTATCATTTCTTCCGCCGTCCCGTTCAGTAGACCATTGCCCGTTTCTCTTCGGCCGGCAATTTCATGCTGGGGGGCTGAGTCCGAGTTAACATTTTCGCCCGAGCCTCGAGAGCAAATATTCGGATGGCCACGCTTGATACAGTTATCGCATGGAACGAGCTTGTCACATTTGATTTTCTTTCTGGTGCATGGTTGGCAAGCAAGTCTTGGGCGGTAGAGTCGGCTCATGATTCACGTCTCCGCAGTTCAATGTAGTGTTCTTTCTTGTGTGATTCATGCCGTTGGAACTGGCAAGAAGCGTGCGGGGGCTCTCGGCCGGGGTATACAAGTTGATCCGGGGGCTCGGGCTTATCAACTGGATGCAGATAAGGATCGGCGATAGATACCCAAGGCTGTGTTGATATGGCTTAGCTCTCTTTCAAGTTTCCCCGCACTTTTCACCTAGTCACGTACTTCAATCATGGCGCTCGCTGGAAAGCTTGTTGTTATCACGGGCGCCAGCAGTGGTATTGGTCGCGCGACTGCGCTCAAAGCCGCAAGCTCGGGCGCTCATCTTGCCTTGGGCGATATCAACGCCAGCGGCCTACAAGATGTGTTAAATGAATGCAACACCACCAAGGCCGCCGAGGCCAAAAATGAGATCTTCACCTTTGATGTGAGTGATTCCGCTCAATGTAGTCAATTCATTGATTCTGTTGTTGCCCAATTTGGCGAGATCCATCATCTCTTCAACTGTGCGGGCATCAACCCCACGTCGATCGCGACCGAAGAGGTATCAGATGAGACATGGGACAAGCTCATCAACACGAACCTGCGAGGAGTCTTCAGTATGACTCGTGCCTGTCTACCTCATATGAAATCGGGTTCCTCAATTGTCAATGTCTCTTCCGTGTGTGGTAATTACCCAGTGGCCAATTTTGCGGTATATTGTGCCGCCAAGCACGGAGTTATTGGATTCTCCAAGAGTGTCGCATTGGAAGTTGGTCCAAAGGGTATTCGGGTCAATATTGTGGCTCCTGGTGCAATTGAAACACCTACCAACTCGGCCGTGCGCGGCGGTGCTGCGGCATTGAAGCACGCTGCCGAAGAATCGGGCTTGAAGAGAATCGGGGACCCGAATGAAGTGGCCAATGTTGCTATGTTTCTTTTCTCCGAGCAGAGCAGCTATATCAACGGGGCTGTTATTGATATTGATGGAGGGCTTGGTATATGGTCATAGCGTACATAAGTATCACCTGGGTGAGCAGTTGCCCAATGTACAGAACAAATTAGCCTCAGGCATCCATATTAAATTTACCAGGCATTAAGGCACAAACATCCCGCCAAAGCTTATATAAGCACATCTTATCGATAAGCCCCCCACCGAAATGCCGTTTCTGGCTGAGAATGAAATTGGTCAAATTGAAACTCGCGATTTGTCACGTTTATTGCTGGCTTGATAAAGAGACTCCATTCTACGCTGCGCGGATCAGCACGCTCCGCCTGGGCTTGTTGCTACGGACTTTTCTTTTTTTCTTTTCTGCCTATATATGGTCATCCCGCCATTGCCGATTGGCCTCTAACGAGGGGGCCAAAATTGGCTGGGCATTTTTAACAGTATCCCAAGGAAGCTAGAGGAGCAGCAGAATGATGTAAATCTGAGATATATAAGGTCCAAAAAAAACTTAGAGAAAAAGAAAAAATAGACTTAAATAAAGCAAAAAAGAAAAAAAATTAAGGCAAGCTGCATTGGCAATCTATTGAGGCTTATGGAGTCTACACCGGCGCAACCTTGGGGTTACTGCACCGCAAGTCAATTCTCAAGGTGGGAGAGCGGAGATAGCACCGGCCGCCAATATTTTCCTGTTCCCGCCCCTCACTTAAGACTTCTTCTCTTTCCCCTCCCCCGTCTTCTCTTCCCACTCTTCACCTTAACAATCCCTTTTCTTTCTGCTACCCAACTTCAATTAGTTTAGCAGTTCAAAATGGCAGCCAGCAACTCTCTTGACCATCTGTCCAACCGGATGAAGCTGGAGTGGCACTCCAAGCTCAACACCGAGATGGTCCCGGCAAAGAACTTCCGCCGTACCTCCATCATCGGTACTATTGGTATGTTCATTGCAAAAATCCCCAATCTTGCGTCTGGATTCCTGCAGATTACAAGACGACCCTGGTATTCATTAATAATGGGGATCCATGCTAACGCACAATCACTTTTCAGGTCCCAAGACCAACTCCGTCGAGAAGATCAACGCTCTCCGCACTGGTATGATTTAAGCGCGATAAGATTTCGACAGTAGTCGAAAAGTATCATTTAACAAAAGCTGATCCATATTACAGTCGGTCTGAACGTCGTTCGCATGAACTTCTCCCACGGTTCATATGAGGTAGGTGGTTTTTCTTGTCCTTTCAGCCTGAGGAGCGGTGAGGACAATAGCCATTAACTTTTGACTCCAGTACCACCAATCTGTCATCGACAATGCTCGTGAGGCTGCTCGCACCCAAACTGGCCGTCCTTTGGCCATTGCCCTCGACACCAAGGGCCCCGAAATCCGTACCGGTAACACCCCCGGCGACCAGGATATTCCCATCAGCATGGGCACCATCCTCAACATTACCACCGACGAGGCCTATGCCACCGCCAGTGACGATAAGAACATGTAAGACCCTGTCGATTGGAGATAAGGGAATCAATCCGACATCCCTCTTCAACAAGTTCAACTCTTCGAAGATGTTGTCGAGACAAGACTGACCATAGTCCCCCATCACAGGTACCTCGACTATAAGAACATCACTAAGGTCATTGCCCCCGGCAAGCTCATTTATGTCGATGACGGTATCCTGTCATTTGAGGTCATTGAGGTCGTGGATGAGCAGACCCTGAAGGTCAAGTGTTTGAACAACGGTAGCATCTCTTCCCGTAAGGGTGTTAACCTGCCTGGTACCGACGTAGACCTGCCCGCTCTTTCCGAGAAGGATATCAGCGATTTGCGCTTCGGTGTTAAGAACAAGGTCGACATGGTCTTCGCTTCATTTATCCGTCGCGGTAGCGATATTAAGCACATCCGTGACGTTCTCGGCGAAGATGGTAAGGAGATCCAGATCATTGCCAAGATCGAGAACCAGCAGGGTGTCAACAACTTTGATGAGATTCTCGAGGAGACCGACGGTGTCATGGTTGCCCGTGGTGATCTTGGTATCGAGATCCCCGCCCCAAAGGTGTTCATCGCCCAGAAGATGATGATCGCCAAGTGTAACATCAAGGGCAAGCCCGTCATTTGCGCCACCCAGATGCTTGAGTCCATGACATACAACCCTCGTCCCACTCGTGCCGAGGTTTCCGATGTTGCCAACGCCGTTTTGGACGGTGCCGACTGTGTCATGTTGTCTGGTGAGACCGCCAAGGGTAACTACCCTTGCGAGGCCGTCAAGATGATGTCCGAGACCTGTCTGCTGGCTGAAGTTACCATTCCTCACTTCAGCATCTTCGATGAGCTGCGTAACCTGGCTCCTCGCCCCACTGAGACTTCCGAGTCCATTGCCATGGCTGCCGTTAGCGCCAGTCTGGAGCTGAACGCCGGTGCCATTGTTGTTCTGACCACCAGGTATGTCAAAGCCCCATGAATCACCCCGACCGAAATGGGTCGTGTGTATGAAAAGGACACGAGTACTGACAATCATTTCCAGCGGTCGCACTGCTCGTCTTCTCTCCAAGTACCGCCCCGTGTGCCCCATCCTGATGGTCACCCGCAGCGATACCGCCGCTCGCGTAAGTTCCAATTTCACCAGACTTACCAAGTCAGTTTCAATGCTAACAAAAACCTCCAGTACTCCCACCTGTACCGTGGTGTGTGGCCCTTCTACTTCCCCGAGAAGAAGCCCGACTTCAACGTCAAGATCTGGCAGGAGGATGTCGACCGTCGCCTCAAGTGGGGTATCAACCACGGTCTCAAGCTTGGTGTTATCAACAAGGGCGACCCCATCGTCTGTGTCCAGGGCTGGCGCGGTGGTATGGGCCACACCAACACTGTTCGTGTGGTTCCCGCCGAGGAGAACCTTGGTCTCTCCGAGGAGTAAATCTAGATCTAAACGCAAACCAACAAAAAAAGCCTCTGGTTAGCCGAAGATCTATTGCTTAAATCTTTTTTCCTTTTTCATTTTATTTTTGGGTGCGAAGATGGGATACATACCTTTACGTTTTATTGCTTTCGATTTCCTTTTTCGCTTCTGTTGATTCAAAGCCGAGCTCGTTTCTGCTGTGCGATCTGGACTATCGCTGTCTCGAGAAGGAAACATGTTAATGCATTGATCATGTATATGAGACGAATTTAATGCCTTCAGGTCAAGTGCGTTGTTAGTTAGTCTAGACATTCTTTCTTGAAATCAAAAGTTGAATAGACCCGACAATATTGCTGCGGTTTTGAACAATGTTAGTAGTGCTTTGGTTTTGTTAGTAACACAGAAGTGCTCATAGGTACAGGCGGGCGTTTTGTAATTTCTGCGCGCAAAGCAGTTTGCGCTGAGCCCATTCATAATAGTTCATGTCTTAAAATCGCATCGTATGCGAGTTCAAATCCACACATAAGGATTCCAAGTGAGACCAGCAGAAGAAAAGAAGAAGAAAATGCGAGAGCAGCGAAATCGATTTGCCCGGAACGAAAAGCGTTTAAACTGCGGGGAGACACGAAAATGTCCGAGGCCGAGGCTCATGTGGGATACGCTGTAGGATGGATGACAGGGGCATAAACCCTTAGAAACTCATGTTGGAATCATGACCAACAATATGAGAAGTTGAAGAAGAGGAATTTCAAAACAGCAATAGAAAAGAAATTTCGAAAAAAGACAACGGAGGCCATTGACAAGTTCAGGTAATCCTTTCTATGGCTAAACACAATTCCCGGCCCGTTTACCGGTTGGATCCCGGTTTGTGCCGAGAGTTCGGGTTCTTCAGTGGAACGCCTGATGGATGAGGCAAAGATAGTCTTTGAAGGATTTATCACTAAAAAGAATAGGAAGTTCGTGATTTTGAGATGATAGTGAGACATGGGTAGGTCCGCTTTCATGTGCTGGAAAAAGCCAAGACAAGGCTTGGCCATATGAAGGTCATCAAGTCATCAATCATGAGAAAACGCGCAGGAAGAAGAAGAATAATAATAATAATAATAATAACTAAAATCCGACAATGGATAGAAAAATGATCGTTAAAATAGATGTCTAGATACTGGGTTCTGCATTCCCATCCATGTCCAGCTCTGTCGCGTTTGGAATATCCCCTTGGGGGTATCGATACATCGCACTGGCTTGAAATTGATGCCAGCAACTAGTAAAGATCATTAGTTATTGGAAGGTCAAGGGTATTTCGTTAAGCGTAGCTTACCTTGGAGCTTGAAGAACGTATCTTGCCATCGCCTCTCGAAAGCGACTCTTGTACTCCTTCGGACTCGTGACAGTTGGCCGATTACGATTACCGCCAGCAAACCCACGATCTTTAATCCAAGACTCGAGCTTCTTGTCCCAGGTGTATGTACGAATGCAATCGATAATTCCAACCACAAGCTCACTGCGCTTGTCATCAATCGCAATCATGAGCGAATAGTCCATGACATTTTGCTTCCCGAGGAACAGAGTATCGTTCCACACGCTCTGACTGAGAAGCTTCTTAGAGTGCTCGCGGGAGAACAAAGGAGTTTCATAAATGAAATCTACCATATTTTCGTCCAGTAGAACCTCATCACGTTCACCGGTGCTCTCTACTTTTCGATTGCGCATGGAGCCTTTAAGATCGAATATTCGGTTCGGCTTTCGATCATAGAACAAGTTCTCCATCAGGAGCAAAAACCAGTTAAATTCCATTCCGGTGACAGGGTTTTTGATGATGACTTGGTAAAAGCCGAACATCTTGGCAATGGCGGAGGGAAGTTCGTGGAACAATGCCTCGGACATGATTTGAAAATAGGCGGGCGCGAACTTCAGGAAGGCCTGAGTCTCGACCGGAGATAAAGACTTAAGAATGAATCGATCATCCAGTGTCTTAAGAAACAAGGATTTTGTCTTGCCACCTTTGGAATCCCACTTGGCACAGCGAGACAACGATTCAACAATTCGATCAGCAACACCACACTTCTTACGAAGCGCGTCGAATTGTTCTGCGTAGAATACTTTGCACAGCATCTTAGCTTGGCCCTCTTGAAACTGGTATTTCAAGTGTGTACCGGTAGGCCGCAAGAGTGCACGCTCAACTCGAGCTTCGTTAGCAGCATCCAAATCTGCTTCAGGTCCTGTGCCTTGTTCATCCATCTCGTCGTAGCGTTTTTGAATGCTCGCCAACTTTTCTCTGTAGTCAGACGAGTCTAATGCAAATGCGACGAGAGAGCTAGGCTCGTCCTCCCGTACAATGATATCGCAATCCGCAAAAACATGATCCATGACAGTGAGAGGGTAATCCAAAGCAGCCCATCCGCTGGCTGAGCGCTCAGACCAAAAGTTAGTCAACATTTTCAACAGTGTTGTGCGTTCATGCTTGGCCAGGTCCTTGTAATCGATTGAGTCATCCTCTGGGTTTAATTTAATCTCTTCATGAGAGTCCACAGGGTGGAGATCTTCGGCAGTATTGCGCTCATCATCGCTGGGGCTCTCATCTAGCTCAGCCTCAGACATAACTTGGGAGTCTGAACGAACGATGCTTCCTGGCTCAAATGATTCTGGGGGTGTTTGTGGGGATGAAGGTTTCGGGGTGGGTTCTTCAGGCCTGACTTGCTCTGCAAAGCCCTCGCTGATACGGCTTGACTCCTCCGGTGTATGCTGCGGTACTGAGAGTAAAGGTTCTTCTCCATCAGCTGGGGGCTCACGCTCCTCCACAGCTTCTCGAACGTTCCTATAAACTTCCACTATGGGCTTTGAAGATGCCAATGGAAATGCTCGCGACTGCGTGCCTCGAGCAGCTCGCTGCCGTCTTTCTCGCTGTCTTTCTTTCTCGAACTCACGACTCAGCTGTTCAAAGTGCCTAGCCAGACTCGAAACTTGGGAGCTATTCCGCCCCTTCGGCGTAGAGCGTGGAATAAGAGAATGCCCAGGGCTAAAACGACCGTTTTTGAGGGCGTTAAGACCAAGGCGCTCAGTAAATTTCTTCTCTGCCGTCTTGGTGGAATTACCCCTACTTTCAAATGATTCGCTAGGCGCAAATGAGATTTTCGCTCCCCCGACAGCAGATCCACTACTTGGCTTTTCTCTGAGAACATGTGCCGGTTGAGATTGTGCACGTACCAAAGGCGGAGAACGAGCTTTTCCAGATCGTCTGACAGAACTTTCAGCCAGCCTGGGAATTGCCGATGGTCGGTTGGGCGGAGTGCTTGGTGATCGTGGAACAGCTTCCTCCTTTGATCTATTATTATCATGCAACGGTGCCTGTGACTTTGGTGACACAGGCGGTGAAGCTGAAGTTGGTGGAATTTTATCACTATCGGCTTCGGTCACAATGCCTGGGACATCGGCATTGGTAAATGAGCTCTGAAGAGGCTGGTTGGAACAGGTCGATGGCTTTTCTGCTGGGTCGGAAGAAACAGCCAGGTCTAAATGTTGGACTTGCTGCTTTGAAGCGACTTCCTCCTGTGAGGATCTTTTGACATCACTGTTATTAACTGGACTGGCCGTTTCGCCCGTAGATGGAGGCAATGGAGGAAGCTCGACCTCTTCTTCTGTCTCTCGGTGCTTTTTGCCTGCGTGCTCCTCCACAACAGAGACTAAAACATTTTGCGCTTTCTCAGGGGAGAGCGTCATACGACGCAATAGCCTTGGTTTTTCGTTTTCTTGGGCGCTCTCGTCTTCCATCTCAGTCGGGGCATGCGATGGATCGTCAGGGGCCACAGATGTGGCATCTTTATCAAGGAATATTTTCTTAAGCTGCAGAGTAGCGAGCCTCTTAATATCCTTCTCAGACGGGAAGAACGCGCGCTCAAACTCAGTAAAAGTAGTGTCCCATTCGACAACCTTTTCTTGAACGGAACGGAGAACCTCATTGAGAGGTATAATTTCCCAGTAGCGAGAACCGCTGTATTTGGCTTGAAGGAGTCGGATTAAGCTACCTTGATCTTCGTTTGCCTTTTTAAACAGGCGTTCGATCTCTCTCTGGCAGCCTTCAAACAATTCGGGAACGACACTATCCACATTGATTCCCTTTAAACGTGCATGCACGGACAGCATAAACTTGCTCAGGCGTCGCTCGGTCCGCAAATAAACTTCATTCCTCAGCTTTAGATCGTTGTCCACTTTCCACGTCACACGTGGTCGGGGCACAATAACCTCCAACAGATGAACAGTATCATATTGAATACGGAGGGCAAGATCCTTGAGGCCAAAATAGCGTAAATGATCTCGCTGCAGATCATGAGGACAAACCTCAGCACGAGCATGTAGGTTCCTGCCCCAGAATGATATTTCCAAGTATTTTCCCAGTGAGTATTTCCAGGTACTCTCAGACATCGGTGTCACCTGAGTTTCGTTGCCACAGATCTTGCAACAACTCCACATTAGTATCGTGTCTTGCATTCCCCGAAGTTTAGGTTGATGTGGCTGAACGAAGACGCTAATCTGTGCGTCGCCGTGTACATATTGGCGGTGATGTTCAAACATGCGTTTTTCACAGCCATTGGCAGTGCAAACAGCGTTCGCCGTATGACAGAGATCCTCGACATACTGCCCAATCGTGCAATCTGGTTCGAATATGGTGTCATCTCCATGCTCGTTGTAGAATTCTAGAGCAAAAGTATCTGGTCCAGAACATGGTATTGACGTTGTGGTGCATACGAGACTATAAAGTACCACGATGTTCTGGTGTGCGTACGGATCGAACATATTAGTCGCACCCGATACATATGCTTCCCATTGCCGCTTCTGAGTTTGGTAATGATAAAGAACTCTATCATATTCTGCATCATGAGCTGCTCGTAATACCTCTTTAACCTGTGGAGAAGCATCATGAGGGGACTCATGAACCATTTCAGGAGTGATGAGAGTAAAATTTTGCGGTTTAGCTTTCTCCTCAGCACTCTGTTCAGAATATCCGTCTTGGTCACGCAGGCGCTTCAGATATGCTAATCGTCGTTCCATTTCTCTGGTACGCATGAGTAGATACGGAGGCTCGAACTTGACGAATGGTGAAGCTGACAAAATCTTCGTTCTGTGATCATGCACCATATCGTCGAAGTATGTCGGCATTGGCACATCATCAGGAACATCCGTAGTAACATCAGCGGTTGAAAGTACTTTATCTTCCAGGCTGTCACTGCCGCTCAAGTTCTCGATCATAATCAATGGTTTAGAAGAGGTTTCAGAAGAGGCCACATTGCAGTTCAATGGATCTGCTTTTTCAGTAATCATCAAACTGGGGTGATCAGCGAATGAGGATGGGATCTTTGCGAATTCATCCCTCATAAGACAAGTCTCAAGTCGAAGGTTGTATACGACATAGACCATGAATTCAGTGATCTCTTTGACCTTTCCAAGAGTTTCTTCATCTGCACCTCTCAAAACGATAGTGCATCCAAGTTCTTTGGGACAGCCGGATATGTACATATATGTCTTTTTTCGACCAGAATGCACATAAGTCTTCACATCAAAGCTACGGCAATCGCTATGCAAAGCTGTTGTAAGAAGCTTGTCCATCGAAGTCACGATCCGAGTTTGTGTACATCGTGAAACTGCCTCAAGAACAGATGGCTTCACGTTGTACGCAGTTGCAATACCAGCTTGTTCAAGGAGACCAAGAGCCAAACCGGATACATTGGTCTCGACAAGTAGTATGTTTGGGCGCAAGGCTGCAATTCGGCTGACAAGATTTTCGAGAAATTCCCGTTCCTGGCGGATGACAGGCTCCAAGCTCATGAAATGTTGTTGCTGACGGGCATATTCAAGTGGAAACGTGATAATGAGGATATTTGGACGTAGAATACTCCTGGGCATGCTCTTTAATGCTAGGTTTTTGGTGAAAACCAGTCCAGAGACATAAGAAGTATCTCCAGGTTTGCCGCCTGGAATCTTTTTCAATTTAACGTAGTGACGGATGTCCATGTCATCTCCTTGTTGGACATCTGGATCCACTTCATCAGCTGCTTTTAGTAATATCGGCATCAATGCACTCTCCCAACTCTCGACATTCGGCACAGCAGACATGGTAAGAAGTTGCTGTAAAAGCTTGCGAACGTGTTCCAAGCTGGCTTTATTGAGCTCAACTGGCGGTGCCCCAACCCCTCGCATTGACGAACTCCTGATCTGCTTGAACCCGGTCTGGTTTCCAGCTGGATTTACAGAGCCAGGAAAAGGCACACTACCAGCTGGAGTGTCGTATAGGAGAAACATGTCCTTAGATGCCCTAGGGGATTGCCGATGAACGCTGCTTGCGACACTCAGATTCCGGCGACGAGGACGCGGTAAATTCACTGCTCTTGAGCTACTAATACTGACTTCATCCGCATCCCGAACAGTTTGATTGATACTAGGGACGCTTCGATCTCCAAATGCAGACCTCCCTTTTTTCATGGCCGCAAGAATGCCGCCGAAGGGGATTCGTTCTCGGTCGTCACCACTTTTGGAAAACTGGCTTTCAGAAACGGCAGCCAAGAGACTGGGTTGCTCATCACCACTTGAAGCATCATCTGAAAGGTACTGGGCCAAATCTGGATCTATGATATTGTCTTTGTGAAATGCGGGCAGTCGAGACTCTGTGGTGAATTCATCTGCATGGCGGCGTTGAAACGGCGCTCTATCATCATGATATGGCTTAAAGCTTCGAATATACTGTTGGCGGGAAGGATGTCTCTTGTGGCCCATTGAGTGCGGCCTGCCTCCCATTGAGGATCTCAGCGATCGAGACGAAGTTGGTCGTGCCAAAGAACGATCCGGGTTAATTTCAAGAACAGCTGAGCGCTGACCTTCACCCGTGCGCCGAGTTGCCGGAATGGCCATTGTAGGGGTTTTGAGTACATGGTCAATGGATTGAGATATCACTGAGGAAGAATCATCGTCATCCACAGATTGACGTGCGCTATTGCTCCAGCTTAGCTCGGAAACGCGGGGATTCATAGCAATGGGACTTTGCTCGCTGTCGGAAAACTCTGATGAATCATCATCATGCGCATTAATCATCGCCTCGCAGGGTTTGCAAACACGGATAGAGCCAGGCTGTCCAAAACGAGTACCAGGTATAGGCATTGTGCACTTAGAGTCAAATATTTGGCCACAAGTACGACAATGGTGTTTCCTACGAAAAGTCGTGAAAGGTTCTCCACAATGAAAACAATCTTTTGCATTTTCATCACGCATCCAGAAATCCCTGCTTAGCAATTTGCTCCCTAGCTGCGATAGCATGCCATCTCGAGGCACACCCTCTCGGCGCTCCCGTGAGATTTGAGCGGGAACTCTGTCAACTGCCGTGTTCAAAGGTGGGAGAGAAGACACCGTTGTTGTCGTTTCTGCCGTAGATGCACGGGATACCCCATACCCCTGTAGTCGGCTCTTTGTCGGAGGTTGCTTCGGTGCTTCAGCAGAATGTGAGGCAGCGGAGGCCTTCGGTAGCTCTTTAGCTTCGGTTGCGCCATGCGATACGGAGATTTTTTCGGATGTTGAGCTAGTATCTTGTGAAGATTTGGCAACAACGTTCGACGCTGGGTACGCTTGTGCATCATCGTGTCCAAGAGAAATACGCGAATTGGACCTGCTGTTTCGATTCTGTGCCTCTGACTCTTGTATAGAGTCCGTAGCCTTGGAGCCTCGCGGCATGACTGGTGTGGAGTGATCATCCGGAGGTCTTGCTTGACTTGCTGCAGACACTGACTGCTTGTTTGGAACATCTGGAGCGTTTTTAATAGAAGAAAATGAGCCACTGCCTTCCAGTGGGTTTTGCTCTTCATGAAAACTTTCATGTGTTCGTACAGACAACACTGGCGAATGCGAGAGGTTTTGACTTAGCACTGAAGAGCTTTGGCTCAAGGATGCCTCCATGGGTCCGTCTTTACTTTCAATACTGGCAGATTCTGCATTTCTAGGTCCTTGGTGAGAGACATTGACGGAGCTACTCCTCGACCGTCGGTTCTGGCTAATAGCGTTCACGTGCAACTGAGTGATGGCAGGATCAGCGGTTATCGAGCTACCGTTGGATTTGGTCAAAGGTGCGATGGTTGGCTTAACGGCTGGAGAAGGAGAAATGGAAGTTTTAGACGATATGCTAGCGCTTTTGGAAGAAATTTTGGAACCCTTTGTGGCACTCGGCTGTAGCACTGGCTCTTGGCTGGCCTGGAAATTTGTCGCCACTGGAGAATGAAGTCGAGAACCTTGAGAAGAGTTGGGATGCGATTGCTGATATTCAAACGAGCCTGTCGCCAGATCTGAAGTCGATTTCTTGATGGAGCGCTCTGAGGTTGGACTTTTAACTGAAGGAGTATCCATCACACTTTTGTCCGTGGATCGTGTTCCGCCGCTGACAATGTCCCTCATTCCTCCAACAGAGGTTCTAAAACGAGTATATAGCCCACTGAGACCTCCATGAAGCTCCTCCGACAGTCCTTTCTCATCTGTTGCTGACAGTGGTGCGGGTGGGTTTGTAAATTCGTTGAAAAGCGTGAGCGAGTCAGACTGACATGCGGTGGTGTGGATCTGATCGAGAGCGGCGTTGATGTCTTCTCTCTCAGTCTGAGTAGTGTTCATGGATGCCCTTGACTTCCGTCGTCCAAGAGAAAGATTCCTGGGGGAGGCTAAAGGGCTTGGTGCATCGTTCGGCTTCGGGTTCATGTTGGATAGGCTGCTACAAGTTGGGCTGCGTGCTCGTGAATCGTCCCCGCACAGTACAAAAAGCTGCTAGCAGCCAGTCATACGGGCCAGAGAAGGCACAGAGGCCTAAGGGAGAGCATAACACCCAAAATGTATTAAGCTGGAAATCAGTAGAATTCGGGTGGGTGATGTTAAAACAGTGAAGTAAAAGCAAACGAGGAATAATCAAAGAGAGTATTCTCAAGTTCGATCGCCCTGGCTCTCCGCAATCTAATGCTCGCCCAATGACGTGGTGGTGGATGAGTCAGCGGTCAGCGCGTCGTCGCGTCTTATCGTTATCAAAGAAACTCCGGCGGTTATTTTGTGCCTGCATGGCTGTGAACACAACTCGAGACCATCCCTGATTATGTTAGGTCTACTGGGACAAGTATGACGCCTATGAAGAGTTTCTCGGCATATGACCCAATCGAAGCTACACGATGGACGAAGGATTCGACGAAGGATTCCCGTGGATCGCATCTTTTGTACAGGAGACTTTGTCGGAGTACTTGGATCATGGCAGTCAGCATAATCTTGAAGTGGAGGATGATGGATCAAGTCTAAGCTTTGATAACCGAGGTCGTTACTTTGTAGCGCATGTTCAAGAGGTGTGTTTGTCTGCGGTGAATCTGATATCGACCAGTTCGCTGACATACTTCTTACTATCAGTGGGGTGTGGGAAAGTCTGGCCACGGCGCAATTTTACAGGATACAGCATGCCAGATTGATGCTGTGGTTCCCGAAGAACCATTATTCCTCCATAACTCTGATTCAATTCCAAAACAGCCGAAAGGATTCAGCCCAAAGCGTTACTCAATCAGCCTTCAAGCATTTAAGCTGATCTTCACCTACACAACAACACCAGCTCAGATTCACCTTTATATTACCAAGTTCCACATCAATTGGGAAATTGGCAAATCCAAGAACTTCCAACTTAAGAAGAAGCTTACTAGACTTCCGAATATCAAATCCTTGCTAGAAAAATCTCGCCAGCAGGCTCAAGGCACCTCTAAAGCTGACAAACACGATCCATCAAGGAGCCATACAGTTAGGTTCGTCGAGCCAACGCCATCTGAACAGGAGAATCACCCCTCAGGTGGTAGTTTTTCGCAAGAAATATCCTCTCAAATCCCCCATGGCCATCATTCTTTGAGGCACGTATCCCAAAAGTCGCCTATTTCATTGCACAAGACAAATGAATTGCTTCAGCACCTAGGATCTTTTTCACAGAATGTCCGGGACAATGCGTCTTTCCAACGAAAGGAGAAAGCTCCAACTGGTGTGCATGGCTTGACAGGTATCCTTAAAGGACCCTCTGACTCCATTGATAATAAACGGCCGTCTGCCACAGCTGCAGCATTGAACACGCGAGCGGATTCGACTCAAGGCTCTATGTCCAATCTATCGGGCGGAGACTTTTCAGGAGAGTTAAACGCTGACGAGGAAAGCTCTTTCTCTTCTCGGACAAGAAATGGAGCGTCTGTGTCGTCCAAACATCACAAGCCTTTGGGCTCATCCTCGCCGGAAAAAAGCAAGGCGACCTTCGAACCAGAGCTATCTCCACATCATGAGGCGCAGTCTCCTTCCAAGAAACGTTCCCGAGAAGGGGAAGAGCTTTCTTCTCAGTCTATAAATGACGGAGGCGAAGACATTGAAACGGGAGACGTTCCGCCAACGAAGCGCCAGCGTACCGGCTCTAGCCCAGAAAATTCATCTCAAGTGATTACAAAATCGCCGGTTACGCAGAAGCCAGTTGCAACGGTATCAACACCCACCCCCCGTCGCAGGGCTATATCGCCTCAACTCAGCCCGTGGCAAAACTTCAATGGGCTTAAAGAGGGTGACATTGCAGTCCCCAAGGACCAGCAGGAGCTTCTTGATGACAGCAGTTCTTGTTGGATTCCACCCAGGAAAGATTATCCTTTACCTCAAGGACATGTACCTCCTTCATTACTGAAGGAGTGGAACGACGCTGTCAAAAAACGCCGGCGTGATGGTTCTGCAACAAATGTGTCGTCAGAAGAATTTACAAATGGAAATTCTGCTCAGGAAACCGAAATGCCATTCTCTGAGGAAATTCAAGATGCTGTCACTATTGTCCCCAAACGTTGTTCTTCGCATCAGGTTGTATCAGCTGAGCCCAATCCATGGGAAGGCTTTAACGGTATCAAAGAGCGCGACATCACAATTCCAAAGAACCAACAAGAGCTTTTTGATGATAACAAGCTTTGTTGGATTCCACCGCGGCCAAACGACCTTCCACCCCAAGGCCATATACCTCCTTCGTTACTCAAGACATGGAATAATGCTATGACCAAACGCCATCGCCAGAAAAAGCGACCCAGCGCTACCCCAGAGAGATCCGCCAGCCCTACTGAAGAAAGTGAGGAATCTTCTGCAAGTGAAAAAACTGAAGACTATAATTGGTCTCCTTCTCCTGAACGCTCTCCAGTCGCTCGTCGCGCTTATCTTCCCCCCTCCAGTCCTGTAGCACAGCCGACTCCAGGTAGAAAACGACCAATCCCGGCATCCAAACAAAACGATAATTCCAAGGAAGCGGCGGTAATTACGGGCACGGCAGATGTCAGGAGAAGTCATCAAGAGCCGAAGCCTGGATCAGGCGCCAGTAGAGGCTCGCAGGATACGAGAAGAAAACTGTCACCCGAGGCATCCCAGCCTGTAGACGTGGTTACAAGGCATAGCCAACCCAGGCGTCCGAATATAACCCCTTCTCATGTCTCGCCATTACGCGAGCCTGAAATGCAGAATCAGCTTTCACAAATATCTGGTACCCCAGCACCTAATCAAGAATTGGCTCGGATATCACACGCGCAATCAAACCCGCCGCAATACTCTTTCCTGGATCAAAATGATGAATCAGATGAAGAGTCTGTAATGGATATATCGGTACCTTTCGCACTTGGTGAAAATATTCCAGAACCTACACAATCCAGTCAGGCTGAAGAGGAGCTGACAAGCTCAGGCCCATCGCTGCCTGGGGCGAATGGAGAATGTATTCAAGTTGCTGTTAGCCCGCTGGTTGAGAACAGTCGCCTGCATCGTGACCCATCGAATAATAATTCAAACCGTCAAGGTCATACAAACACCACCTGTTCCTCCTCTCAGTCCCACAAAGCCTCATCGCAGTCTCGTGTTCTTAACACGTATCCTGCTCATGAAAGTCACGATGAGATTCAATCTTCCCGTGATGCTTTGAGCTCCGCGTCACAGAGCCAAGCCATGCACGCTCAAACGAAGGTTCCCGGGACCCAGCCGCAAGGCAGCAGCATGGACTCACAGCCACAATCCCAATCTCAGGGTGTTGCAAATCATTCACAATCAAACATCGTTCTCGATTCTTCGGGGCCTCCCCAACGCCACCAAAATATGCCTCATGCTGCCACTCCTTGGCCGTCTCTTCAATTGAAAAACTCTCATGATATCACACAATCGTCATCCAATAAGCCAAGTCAGGAATCGGCAAAGGAAACTCATGTTCAAAGAAACATATTGAGTTCCCCAGGCATCTTCCCAATACAACAAGTTGACACGCCAATCCAACAAACCAAGGCCTCATCAAGGGAAGCTGAAGCCAGATATGACCAAAATATGAACACGCAAAGTGCTCACTTGTTGGTCCGCCGTGAAGACTTCATCGGCAATGCCAAGAAGCAAGCTGAAGCCCGAGGGGTATATCAGCAATTCTGCAGTTGTTATTCTGCTTATTCTGGGGATTTCGATCATTTTACACAAATGTGTAAGAAGCTGTCTGGTGTTCGCCAGCAAGGAAAACTCCAACGGTCTTTTCTTTGGGATGATTTTATAATAATGCATCTTCAAAATTACCCCAGTTATTGTGATAATACATTCAGTCAAGAATCAAAGATACTGTGCTATGAGGAGTATTTCTTGCACACTTTTTCTCGACCTTCTTTCAAGAAACGAAACCTTACTCCAAAGGGTATTGAATTGGTCGCCTCGCAGTTTAATGCCGATGTATTGCAGCGCTCAGCTACGATCATCTCGCCGCCAATAGCCTCAAGTCCAGTGCGTGGCTCGCCTTCAGACATTTCTTTCACAGGCAACCAGGATAACAACTTCACGAATCTAAATACCCGGTATTTCAATGACTTGACCCAAAGTGCTCCTCCTGTTTCCGCTCCTGGAAGTGAACGTGCTTCTCGGGCAAGCTCTGTACAAAACAAATGCGAAGGCGATACAACGGTATTTCCTGAGTTTATGGACACCCAAGCATCTCCCGTCAACGACTTCAATCAAAACCGAGCAAGTTCCATCGAAGAACCCACCGGAGAACCTCCAAGTCATGGTAATATCCCGATGTCCCCCGCCCCTGCGGCTGCGGCTGCGTCTATCGAAGATGATACGGATATGGAAGAAGTACCAGAGACTGACCCAGAGGACTTTGACGAGCATGAGGACGTCGCCCATGAATCTGCCAGTGTTGAGCTAGGCGATGAATCGTCTGATCCTCCAACTAGAGCCCAATCTCCGGCGGTGCGCAAGTCAATGGAGCGGGCTTCCAACGATGTCGTTATGGCTGAGGATTCTGAGCCTGAAAGTGACAATGAGAACTGGTTCCTATCGCTACGACACATGCGTCCTCAGAGGGGCGTGTGGTCAGATGGACCGACCGAGTTCAAGCGCTGGGCGGAAGCCGACCAAAACGTGCGCAGTGAGCGCCTTCGTCGAGGCCACGCCAAGATTCTTCTAGATGACAACGGTGTAATCCGGCGTCCTATTTACCGTTAAAGACATGATCAAGACCGATGATTTCTCCTTGATACCCCAATTTATTTAAGTTTAGATTCATCATATCAGTTGAGTTCAAATTTGAATATCATGCTTTTTAGTGTTGTGTGAATTATGGGCTCCCAGCTCGCACTCTGTAAAGAGCCTTGTTTTGTGGTGTATATCTCAACAAAAAGCACCTGGACACTCATAGTCATTTTAATAGTTTACACTTATATTTCCATTGTTAATGAGTAGATTGCACATAGGTAGTAGGTCCATGCATCTCTCGAATACATTTCACCTTCAAGTGTTTAGAGTTCAAAAATGAAAACATGAAAGTAAAACTCAAACATCCTTTTCAAAAAAACCTGATATTTCAAACTTCAAAGTTCATCCTGCATGGGCATACCCGTCCGTGGACATGCCACACATGCACTGATCATCCAGCCCACCACATGCATCTACGGAAAATATGGCTCTAGAGTGGACATCATTCCCGTATAAGCCACACCACTCGGGGGCTCAATACTGTAAATGTAATCTGCCCACCAAGGACCCGCCGCCCACCACGATGCACCCAGCCAAACAGCCGAGTTATCCTCCAAATACGTCAACATCCCCGTGATAGCCTCTTTACAGACATCATTGTCGCCGCCGGCAAACTCACCCAAGAACCCTACCTTGTTGTTATCGATAAGCCACTGCGTCGCAGACTCCACTCGCTCCTGGCCAATTGTGCTTGAAACACAAGTCTCGCTTGTTCCTGAGCCATCTGAGTCAAGGTACTGGTGCATCTCGTAGATAATCATGTCTTCCGTGTCTGTGAGATTTGCCAGGTTGTCGTTATTTTCTGTCCAGGTCCAGGCGCCGGTCCACGAGTTGCCTTCCACGAAGATATATTGGCTTGTTGCTCCCGCGGCGCGAATGCCGTCGATAGCGGCTTGGTTCAGGTCTAAGACGAGAGTTTGGTCCATGTCGTGATATTCATTATCTGAGACATATTAACTAGTTATTCCTATGATCGCGGACAGTGCATCTTGGTAACTTCCAAGGTTCGATGGAATGATAAAGGGATACTGACTGGTATCAAAGATGACTAGACTGTTTGACGCAAACTTTTCTGCGACATTCTGCCAGAATGTCTGGAAGTCCGATGCGCTCTCGATGATGGATCCGTAGCTAATAAAGATTTGGTTGTAAGTTGTAAGTTTTTTTTTTTTTTTTTTTTTTTTTTTTTTTTTTTTTTTTTTTTTTTTTTTTTTTTTTTTTTTTTTTTTTTTTTTTGGTGTATTTTTGGGGGGTGGGGGTGGTATGGAACG